>APFE031203212.1:266602-277066 GCA_000404065.3 Pinus taeda | reverse complement strand
TGAATAAGACTAATTCTATTATCATACAAAAATCAGAAATAAATATGAGTTACAATGGGCAAGGCTATGGAAATCTGCCTGGAAGCCCTCTTCTTGCCCTGATTACATTCCCAAAATTGAACGTTATCAAAATTTGGAATACAATAATTTTCCAAAGGCTCGACACATTGACACTGAAGACACAAAGACATTAAACAGACCAAGACACAGACAGACAGACACATAGACAATTACAACCGACACATTGACATAGATGCTGATGCCGCTTGGTCGAATCATAGACATAAAGATAAAAACATAGAAATGCTCTTGCAGCAGAGGTAACCAAGAGCAAGCTCATTCTTCATCAATGGTGTAGGGTGCCTCTTCTACTCGACACCCAAATAGGAGAGAATCATCAGAGTCTGAGAGAGGGATGACTGCACCAGAGGGCCCTTCCTGAACCGGCTTGCTAGGACCAGCTAGCACCATAAGACAGGCTGAGGGGACACATTCCTTGGCCGGGCGCTCAAGGTCAATTCCAGACCCTCGTCCATGAACCAAATGACTTGTTCCTGCCCGAACCGGATGGCACGCGATGGGGGATTCTTCTCTGCTTTGGCGTTGCCATTCCAGTATGGGCTCTGCCCCATGCACAGGATAGTCTGTCACGTGAATTGCCTCATCCTGTGTAGCACCAGGTTCAACCGTAATAGAGATAATAAGGGTTGAATTAGCCTGAGGGCAGGGAAGCCGATACCTGAGCGTGTGAGATTCCTCCTGACCTCCTTCCGCTCTTGCGTCTCTACCAGCTCCTCTGCCACCTTCATCATTGCTGCCTTGGAACCGTTGTGGCACCGACGTGACTTCAATGGAGGAGGAGGGCGAAATGTGACCTTGCCTCTGCGTGGAGGCTCTACCTCTGGTGCCCCCTCGCCTGCTACACATTCTTTGCCTTTCCCTTTGCATCGCGGGATTTGCCAATTGCAGTCTCACGCAGGCCGCAGGAGCTGCTTCTGTGCGGAGGACCTGCACAATTGTAATGCAGTAGCAGGGTCTGCTTTTCCCCGTCTCTGAAACAGGTTGAGTGAACTCCAGATCCCTTCCCCCTTCCTCCGTAGAGCGCATCAGGGATTTCACCTTATGCCAAACCATATACCCCGGATGAACATGCCGTCCAACGTTAATACCCTCTATTGCACTGGTTGCTAAGCAGCTCGCTCGAGCTGAGAGGACTGGCATTAAATTCCTCTGCCATCGGATTTCATGCGAGGTTTTATCATTCCTTGCAGGGTACCGTCTGTCACCTCTGGGCTGCCACCTGCCCACGTGACCACCCACCCTCTCAACACGTCTCGCCATCACCCGCATCCGGGAAAGATAAGATAAGATATTATAACTTCTCCTCCATATTGAATTGGAGAGCACCTCTAATATTAAAACACATTAGAAAAAATATTATATTATAAACCTGCGAATCTAATCTATAAGATGTAAATTTTACTCAAAGATTCACATTTAATTAAAGAAAGAAAAAAAGAAAAAGTTAAAAGTGAAATTGATGGTCGAGTAGAGCATTGGTCTTATGGCCAATGTAAAGTACCTTCAATGTCTCACAGGACACACATCATTGCAATGGAACAGAGGCAGTTGTTTACACCATGGAGTCACTAGCTCAAACTATAATTCAAGATGTTCTACGAAGTCTTTTTCAAATTGAGCCACTGTTTGAGGGTCCACACAAGGTGTGATTGAACTCATAAACACGAGAGTAAAACTTTGATCCTCTCGATTTGTGTTTATAATATATAATATATAATGAATTAACTTTGGTTTGTAAAAAGTTTTAGAGATGATCACACCTTTAGATCAAATGTGATTGCGATCACATTTTTTTTAAATTGGGAACGACAACTCTATGGGTGGATTCGATTAATTTGATTTATGAAAATCATCATTATAGTATTTATATGATTGGTTATGCATTATTATTATTATTTTAAAGTTTAATATATTTTATTTTTATTAATAAATTTGGTTTCTGTAGATGATGAAGGGTTAAGTTACTCTGTGATGTGAAGGTTACTCATTTAAAATTTAGTGAGCAAAAATCTAATCATATTAAGAGTTGGTGTGGCCCATGCCAATTGTGATCCCGAGTGATTTTGACAACTTAAATGACCCTAAATAACTCCTTAAATCACGATTTCTCAAACCTAACCCTAAATAACCCCTTAAATCACGATTTCTCAAACCACATGTCAAACTTATGTAATCTCTAGAAAAACTTAAACAACTTAATAAACAAACAAAAAATTCAATAAATTTTAAATCAAATAAAATTTATTTTTCAATTAAAAAAAATACCTAAATTAAAATATTTCCACACAATTAATACATAAATACTCAAAAATTATTAAAATTATTTAATGAAATAATTAAACTTTAAAATAATTAATTAAAAACAGATCATTTAACCCAAAATAAATTACAAATATTACCAGTATCATATTAATTATTTAGTGCTTTCTATATATAAACACGTCATGTATGTTGCATGCGCATGCATTTATTATATTTTTAAAAACATATAATTACATTCATGTATTGTCCTACAAGCCTGCAATTCTTCTTCACGCGTTGTCTTGTGAGGACACATGCTCAGTGGCTATGTCATCATTTAAATACAAAAAATAATATCTTTTATTATACTAAAAAATTATTTAATTATTAATATCCTCATTTAAAAAAAAATGTACTCTATAAAAAAAACAAGTCTTGATGTAATATTCATATGTTTGTGAGAATAGGTTTAAACAATGTTACATATCAAGTTATCACTAGTTTTAGTTGTTTTTAATTATTATTATTTAAAATTAAGAATTTGTTGGAATAACAAGTTTGAGTTTGAATTTTCTGAGTACACAAAAAAGATTATACGGGTTGGATCCATTTATGCATTCAAAAATAAATTTTAAAAAACAACATAAACATATTTTAAAAAACAAAAAAGTGTGATCTAACTCAAAATTGTCTCCAAATTCGAGTCAAAAACTCCAAAACTTAGAATAATTAGACAACTTTGTAACATAAAAATTCATACTTATGGAAGTATTTTGTAATATATAGTTTATGAACAATCACTTTGTTGTGTGTGAATTTGATATAAAATTGGTTTTAATTATGGAATTATTTACTTATATATAAATAATATCAATTTTATTTAGAATTTAATTTGAAATTACACACACACATACATATTATATTTGATATTTAAAAAATTATTTTTTAAAGGAACCAATTATGAGATTTTATTAAAAAAGGAAGTTGGGATCGACCTAGGAACTAGTACATTACTTCAAAATTTATAATATTCCTTGTTGGGTTGAGATTGAGCATAAAGAAAATCCAATCTCTCAAGCATTTACCTCATTGTATAGAAATTCCAATCGAATTCCTGGTATAAATTTTCAAGAACACTCCCAAGATCCAAGTGCATTTACATTCCATCACTAATATGATTTATTAACATGAAAGGATTACCCTTCTCTAATTTGGAAGCCTCATTGATTTGGGGTTGACTTTGACTTTCAACTTTTTCATTTAATTTTGCTTATGCCTCTTTGACTTCCTTCTTAAAGTGTCTCCTCGGTCCTTTTTTGGAGCTTGTTATTTCTTGGTTGCTTTTTTATCTCCCTAATTAACTTTTTTATTTGTCAATCTAGTCAATACTTTCTTCATGCTTACCTATGGTTCTCAGAAACCATTTTTTGCTTATTGTCTTGTGGTGCTTCTGATCTAATTTCTTCTTGTGCCTTGTTTTTTTCTTCTTGAGACTGCAAAATCTCAAATGGGTTTTCCAAGAACGATGTCATATTTCTGCCCTGTGTGGAATAGGCTTTAGATGTTGTCAGATTTCCTTCATTCCTTCCCTTTTTGTGTGTTTTCCATTGTTCTTCTTAACCTAATGTTGTATACGCTCCTTTATCGGATTGAGATTGCTTGCAATCCCTTGCAAAATGGCCATATTCATGGTAGTACTTGCATTTAAAAGGTAATTGATCATAGTCAAGAGTATGACAATGGGACGATTCTCCCTATGTGAGGTTTATTTCTAAGGGAAACCCTTTTTCCATATCTATTTCAATGCAAAAAATTGCACATGAAAACATAAATCCTCTAGGTTTAACCCTATCCAAATATTGCCTCAAGCCATTTTTGATTGCTCGCAAAGTAATCATCACTCCAACATAAAATTGGGAACCAAGGGAGCTTGACCCAAATAGGAAATGCATTTGGGATATCTTCTTATGGATCAAGTTACAGTGACCATTTGTTGAAATACATACCTCTAGTTCCAAAAAAATAAGGTCCATTTTAAAAAACTGCATCTTTATCTTCTTTAGATTCAAATAAGAAGGAAAAGAACACATTTCCACATTCATACATCCAATATTACCTTTCATTAATGGCTTCCGTTTTTTCTCCAACTATAACTCCATGGATCTTGAGGATGGCCACATTCTTGTGAACTTCCATAATAAAGCTCGTTTTGAATATGCCAAGGAAGTACTTCTTGAAAACCCCATGGGAAGGGCCACTCAGGGAATAGTCTCCACTTTTTTCACAAATTTTGCATGCAACTTAGATCTTGGTTTTTTGGAGAGGAAGTTACAACGACCTAGAAGTTGTAGCTTCATCTGTTGGCAAGGGAACAACCCCTTCTGAAGCATCCATTTCAAACCAAATATCACACATGCTTAAAAACCAGAGCAAAGTTACAACAGTGGATCCGTGAGATTTCAGTCAACTATGACAAAGTGACAGCCACAAACTATCAGTAAATTATCCAACAATTCACACAGATGAAGCCTTGTTCGAGATCTATGAGATCAACTTTGAAACATGCACAAATTATCCCTAGATCTACAAAAAAAGGCACGGGAGCTAGGGAAACTCTAGTCACCAAATGCCATACACTGTAGAGCTTCGCTTCATTCTCCTCATTCGCCTTAATATAGTTTGAATTTAAAATTTAGAAAAATATTAAAAATATAAATATTATTTGTTAAAATTGTATAATGATGATGATAATGATTAATGTCCACTAAGACCAATATGGTCTATTGAACCTTAAGAAACTAAGAGATTAATTGATCCTCTCTAAAATTCTATTTCGATGATTGAAAAGAAGGGAGAGAAGCATTCTTGGATCACAATAGTTTTGATAAATTAACAAGTCAATATGGATGTAAGTGTCGCAAACATTTTGAAAATTAGAACAGGTGTGAGTAAGAGCTAGGAAATCCAAGAGAAAGTGTTTTCCGTCTTCAACCCTCTTAGTATCACAAAGGTGATAGACTCTTTCATCCCAAGGTGTTTTGGGAATTGACCAACACCTAATTTCATTTTGAAGCTCATGAGAATCAGTTCTTATCTTGGAAATGCACATTTTCTTCTTAGCATTAGTCAAGAAAGAAAGATAATTCTAGTAATCAAGATTGGGGTTGATCACCTCCTTATAATACTTTAGCTTCCTTTTTTCCCTTTAACTCATTATCGTCTCACAAATTATCCTTAAATTTGGAAGTAATAATATTTTTAATATTATCCTCATTGTTCAAGATGATCTCCTCATTTACCCCCCAATGGTCTAGCCAAGATTGGGCATCCTTATACCAACCTTGTTTGAGCCAGAGGTGGGGGTTTTGGCTAGAGTTAAATTTTTTTTTAGGGAACCTCTTGGCTTCCATGTTGTATATCTTCTTCTTATACATGAGATATGTATTCATAGCAATTCTTCAATGGGGGAAAAGCTAGCTTCAATCAAGAGGATAGGGTCGGGAGTATTTCCTTTAATCTTGAAGTTGTAGGTTATAAATTGCTTTTGGATCAATGGAACCTTCCTCCATGATTCTCTAGATATACTGCAACCCCAAATCTCAAATCCATATAAAACAACAGGGGTGACGAGAGTCTCAAAGGAACGTTTTTTACTCCATACCCAAATATTTGTTGAATTACAAATGTTTTCAAGCCCATAATAAGCTTTCTAGCCTCCAATTATCCTTTTCTCAATGTTATAGTTCCAGTTGATCTAATGATGAATATCAATTCCTAGATGTTTATATGAAGAAACTTTCTCCAAGTAGCTATATCATAAATGAAATTATCATAGTTGACCTTTTTGGATTTAATTATCATGACTTTGGTCTTGGTGATATTAATAGTCATACTCATCTTGTAGCAATAATATTCGAGGATTCTAAGCTACTTTTTGAGATCATCATGGCTTCTGGACAAAAGAACAATATTGTCAGAATAAAGGAGAATAGTAATTACCATACCAGTGATATCGAGGCCATCACATCCTGCAGCTTCCAAACACTCTTCCAACTTATCAATGTAAATACAAAAAAGGGTAGGGGATAAGGGACACCCTTGCTTAACTCCAATATTGCATTTAATTTCTTCTTACCATCCCTTAGTGGTCCTAAGCTTAGAAATAACATTCCCGTATAGCCTAGTCACTACAACCCTCAACTCGAGAGTAACCATTATCTCTTATAGCCTCTTCCATATCTTATCCCAGGGAACTATGTCAAAAGATTTTTTTTTTAAGTCAACAAAACAATAGAAGAGGTAAGTTTTATTATTGTAACATTCCTCTACAATGATCCTATAGTAATAATATGGTCTATAGTTTAGTGATGTCTCCTAAATCCAGCTTTCCCTTTAGCCCTTTTACCATGGTTTTTAAGCCAAAGGCTAGTATCCTTTTCAAAAATGATTCCATACAACTTGGCTAAAATGTGGCTAATCATAAAGGTCCCATAGTTAGAGGGAATGCTTGTATCCACACTTTTAAAGATAGGCACAATAAGGCTTTGTGTCCAAGGATTCCAACGATTAGGGAATCCTTGTTTCACTGTCAAATTGAGTAATTTGTGTCTATGAGGGATGAGGACAGACCTTCCCATTTTGAAAATTTCAACTGATTAGCCTTCAATATCCCTAGTTTTCCCATTAGTGAGATGCTTAATTCAAAACTCAATGTCTTATAAAGAAAATATATCCTCCTTTATACCAGTGTTCAAGATGGTTCCCATGGCATCAGGGGAATTATAAATATTCTTAATATAGATATACTAGTTCTTTAAGGGGATAACATTATTTTTTTGTTTTGTTTTATGAACAAGAATTTTCCTCCAAAACTTTCTAGGTTCAACTTTAGAAAGGTGAAGAAGATGCTCTTGCCTCCTATTTATATAAGATATTTTCTTCTTTTTGATAAGATCTTTGTACATATTTATTTTTTCAAGCTTTATGGTTTCATTGGGAGAATATATAATCACTTTCCTATCAATTTTACAATCAATATCATACCAAGTGTTGGAAGTTCTATTATTCTTTTTATAAGTCACCTCGATAGAGAACTTGTTAATGGTAGTGGAAATGGTTGTAGAAAAAGTGTGGTAGATGTGATCAATGTTATCATTATACATTAAGAAATCTAAATCCCTATTTAAATCCTTTAAGACGAGATCCATTTTACTCCAATGAAAACAAATATTCTAAAAACATTACATAATTACACTATTATTTGACATTTTTTACCAACCATATTCCATTTCCTTAATAATATGTATCTCAAACTATTTTAAATATAATTTATAATATATAAAATATTAATATATACCTCAAACTATTTTGAATATAATTTATGATTTATTAAATATTAGATGGTTTGGAAAACTATGAATAAGGTAGTTTAAAGGATAATGTATTACTTAATTAATAAAATATGTGATTTTGTTGAAGGAGTTGAGCTCAAGCAATAGAGGAACATATTGTGTTTATGGTTGTGCCGGGTTCAAATCTCCAGTGGCATGCTCTACATGGTGAAAAATGTGAAAAAAGTCGTATAAACAGGTTTTAACGGGTAGTCCCATAACTATTTCATTCAAAGAAATAAAATAAAAATAAATAAAGTATATGATTTAAAAATTTAATGTACATATTAAATGTATGTGTATTAATTGATTTAGAATAATAATTATTTTTTATATAATGTAAATTTATTTTTAATCATATTTAATAATGGAATCCATTGGAAAATTGTTTATGATAGGGCATTTTTCTTGTCGATTTTGAGAAAAAATTATTATTGGTAATATTAATATTTATTGTGCTCTACAAATCCTTGCCGCAGATAGGGTTTCTCTCTAGGCAATCCTTCCTCTTATGTGTGGATCCACCAGCCAACCCTTGTTGTGTGGCTCTCGCTAACCTTTTGACTAAGGGTGAACTCCAAAGTTTCAGCAAGTTTATCTTCCCCAAGAAGGATGGCATGGATTTCTTGTTCATTGGGAAGGGAATCTACATGATAGCCTTGACCCTTTCATGGTCCATTTTAATCCCTCTTTTTTCTATGATGTGGCACAAGAGGGTTCACTCCGACACTACAAAAATGCTCTTCTTGGGATTAAGAGATATTCCGCATTTCTGACATCACTCAATAATTTGCTTCAGGTGGCACAAGTATTTCGATCTCTTCTTTCAAAAAACCATAACATCATCAATATACACCACCATGCTCTAAAATCAAACCATGGAATATGATTTCCATCACATTTTGGAAGGTTGCACCGACATAACCAACCCAAAAGGCATTCTTATGAAATAAAATGTGCCCCACTTCATTTGAAATGTTGTTTTTAGTCTGTTAGGCTCTGAGACTAGAACCTAGTTGTAACTAGAAAATCCATCAAGCAGAGAAAACATTTTCAATCCTGATACTATTTGCAATAACTACTCCATATATGGCACTATATAATTGTCTTTGTCTGAGGTGCAATTGAGATTTCGAAAATCTACACACAAGCATATTTCCCCGGAGTTCTTCCTTATTGGGACCAAATTAGAAACCCACATCGAATGTCACACTTTATAAATGATTCAAGCATCCAATAGCTTCATTAACTCCTTCTGAATAAGGGGCTTAAGCATCAGATGTACCTTCCACAACTTCTGCTGAAAAGTGTTGGCCCCTTCCTTTATTGGAATAAGATCCTAGATTATTCACATGTCATAAGTTTTGAGTTCATCGTACGTCCACGAGAAGACTATTTCTTGAAAAGGAAAATAAAGGCTTGTATCTCTTGAGGTGTGCAGTAGGTACTGAGATTAAAAAACTTTGGATCTTTCTCTGTTCCAAGATTGATATGCTCATGCGACAATATTGAACTGTGAGTTTTGGTGTTGGCTAGTCCTATAAAGCGATTCTACAAGTCATACAACTTCTCTAATGATACCATGCCCTTAGGAATGGGGTTCTCTTTGCTTTCTCGAGCCGTGTATTGCAATGCTTTGTCGTGTTCATCCTTATCAATGGTTTCATCTTTGAACACATCAACGTTCACCATGAAATGCAATACCTATTGGTCATCATTGAAAATGCGCAAATTAGTGATATTGTCAAGGATGGATGACTTATAAAGAAGTTTAATAGAAAAATCGTCCTTAAGCGATGAAAACCTAGTATCAGCATTTGCTAATACATCTGCAATTTCATTATGCATTCTAGGAATATATACAATATTGAAAGCTTGGAATTGAGAAATCAAGTGACATACATCTTGTTGATAACTTTTCAAATTAGGTGATACATAATGTATAGTATTTCATACTTGTCTTATGACGGTCTTAGAGTCACCTATTGCTTTAAGGGCCCCAATTATCTAGGTGGATGTTGGTGGCTACCCACCTATCGCACTTGGACCTCCACAATTGTCTCTTTCAGGTTTTCAGTTTCCTTATTTGTATCACAACTTACTAGTTTTAGTAGTTTTTCGGGTCCTGACCTTCTAGAGCTATTTTGAGGCCCTAAACGACGTTTTTTGGGAGAACTATCCCAAAGCATTAGTCCTCATATAGATCTTTCTAACGAGGTATTGTGTGTGTCAAACGTAGATCGTATGCCAAATTTACGACCCCGGGAAGTTGATGTACCAATTTACCCAAAACGGGGCCCACAGTTTAGTGCTTCATCTTCTAGGGTTAGGTTTTTGGATGTTTAGGATTTTCCATTGTTTCTCAACAACAAATAGGCCTTTGAGCCTCATTGTAAGACATTTCAGAGGTAGGTAGCCACCACATCTCTTCTCAGAGATAAGCTACCATCACCCTAGCTAGTTTATTTCCATTTATGTTTGTAAGCATATTTCAGTATTTTATAGTAATGAAATGAAGTATTATTTTGCTACATCTCTGTATGAATGGTTATATCCATAAATTGTTGTGTTCCTATTTAAATCCAAATCAATGGTATCAGAGTGGTCTGCTCTTTCTCTGATCCGGATTTAGACAGGAACGCAATAAAATACAGAGATAACCATATACACAAAGATGCAGCGGAAATAATGCTTCATTTCATTAATGGAAAATACCGAAATATGCTTACAACCAGAATTGGAAATAAACCAG
>APFE031203212.1:233837-255195 GCA_000404065.3 Pinus taeda | reverse complement strand
TTGTGCCCCTATTGTCCCGATATTGTTATTACTGTGCCCCATAGAATCCCTCTATTGTTATTTTTATGCCTTTATATTATTATTGTTAGGTTGGCTTGGTTATATTGTGACCCCTTAGACTCCTATATGTAGAAAGGAGGTTTTGTCATTTGAATCATCCGAGAATTGTTCATTTGTGTAATGTAAAGGAGGTTGCCCCCTCGAAGAGGCTAAATTCTAAGGCGTTCAACTATATTTTCTATCTTTTTGTGAGCTATTTTCATAACAAGGACAAAGCCAAGGCAGGGTGGCCCAAGACAACCCACCAAAGTCGCAAGCAAAGAACAATGCCTTGAAGCCGAAAGAGGACACGAGAAAGTGGTGTGAGTTCCATAAGAGCTCCAGTCACAACACAAGTGAGTGTCGGGCGAAGCAGTAACTAGTGTCCGAGTTAAAGGTTTTCGATTCAGATGCATGTTTCGACTCTGAGTCAGAACCCAACAGGGGGAATTACAAAGGGAAGCAGATTATCGATGTGGAGCCCAACACCACTGTTGCCACCGCGAAGGTCCAGAAGGAGGAACTTGAAGGTCTAAAGGAGGAGGAGCATCGCTTCCACTCCTAGATGTGGGTAAAGGGCTCCCCGCTACAGTTCATTGTCGATAGTGGGAGCCAAAAGAACCTCATTTTAGTAGAGGTCGTGAAGTGGCTGGGCTTATCGACCACAACACATCCACAACTGTACACCATCGGGTGGCTTCACCAAGGATGGTATCTTAGCGTGAGCCAATAGTGTCGCCTTCCATACATCATCAAGTCCTTCACAGATGAGGTATTATGTTATGTTGCCTCCCTTGATGTTTGTGATGTATTATTTGGCCAACCATACTTGTGGAAGTGACATGTTGTGTATGAATCAAGGTCTCGTGCTGTTATTGTTACTTTGGGAAATAAGTTGTACAGGGTACCGGAGTAGCACCACCTACTGCCATCTCTTTGTTTACTACAAAACAATGTAGTAAGATCATTTCCAAAACTGGAAAATTTATTTTCCTGATGATACGCACTCAAGGAAAGAAGAAGACGGTGGCCATGACCTCCAAACAAGGCCCCTTCGCACGACAACTACAGATGGACAAGGTTGTGCAGGAGTACGAGGACATCTTCACCTCCCCCACAGGGTTACCTCTGCACTGTCAGGTCAAACACTCCATCGATCTGACCCCAGGTGCGCCACTGCTCAATGGACCAATCTATTGGCGCTCCATTTAGGAGAATGACGAAATCAAGAGGAAGATTCAAGAGCTGCTGTAGAAAGGTCACATCTGTCTAAGTTCATCACCCTGTGGGATCCTGATCTTGTTGGTATAGAAGAAGGATGGGACTTGGAGACTCTGTATTGACTATCGGGAGTTGAACAAGATCACTGTCTGGAATAGGTACTCGATCCCATGGAATGATAACCTCCTGGACCAACTGAAGGGGGGGAATATTTTAATAAGATAGATTTGAAGTCGGGATATCACCAGGTACCAGTCAAACCCTCTGATGTGTGGAAGACTACCTTCAAAGCCAAGGAGGGCCTTTTCGAATGATTGGTTATGCCTTTCGGGTTGACAAATACTCCTGTAACCTTCATGAGGCTAATGGATGACATCTTATGACCATTTACCAACTAATTTGTAGTGGTATACTTGGATGGCATCTTGATCTTCAGCTAGGGTTGGGAAGAGCACCTCCACCACATCCGGCAGGTTCTTGAAACACTACGGCAACACAAGTTATGTGCCAATTTGGAGAAATACACTTTTGGCATGACCCCATGTTTAGTATCTGGAATACATTATTGATGAATGAGGAGTACATGTGGACCCAACCAAGATCCAATTCATTCGGGATTGGCCATCTCCAACCACTCTGACAGAGCTCCGTAACTTTATGGGTCTTGCCAACTTCTACCGCAAGTTCATGTTGGGATTTTCTCATATCACTTGGCCCTTGAGTCAAGTCACTAAGGGAGGAGCAAAATTAAAATTCTTTTGGTCTGAATCTCAATAGAAGGCATTCATAGAGTTGAAACATCGCCACTGCTCGGCACCAGTGCTTGCACTTCCAGACTTGCAACAACCATTTGAGATTGAGACAAATGCCTCTGACTATGCTATTGGGGCAGTCCTTACTCAAAATGGGCATCCAGTGGCATATCATAGTGAGACATTTTCAGACACAGTCTGGAAGTATCCCACTTATGATAAAGAGATGTATTCCATTATGCAGGCCTGCCGACAATGGAAGAATTACATTTTGGGGAAGGAAATGGTCATCCACACAAACCACTCACCCCTGCAGTTCATACAGACCCAAGGGAAATTGCAGAATTATCGCCATCAAAAGTGGTCCACATACCTGCAACAGTTCCATTTGAATATCAAGTATAAGAAGGGCAACACCAATAATGTTTGTAGATTGCCTCATCGACCACTGATCATAGAGTTAACCACGTGCTCAACTCTTGTGGGCATGAGACTTCTAATTGGCCACTTCTCTACAAAAGCGACCTAGAATTCAACCACACATACCAGACACTCTTGGAGGGTCAGCATGTTCCATATTTTCACCTCTAGGATGCCCTGTTATGCCACCTCGGTCACCTTTGTGTTCCTTCAAGTGAGTGTGCCAAGATGATTTTGGAAGCACACTGAAGTTGGGCTATAGGGCATTTTGGGCTCAAGAAAATGGTGGCAGTACTACAGAATTATTTATATTGGCCAAATATTTGATAGGATGTTGGGCAAGTACATCAGATCTTGCACTGCCTACGCCATTGCCAAACTGACCATCAAGAAGCAAGGCCTCTATACCCCTCTGCCTACCCCTCTTTGACGTAGGGAATCCATCTCCATGGATTACATGTCGGTCCTTCCTTCTACTAAGCATGGAAATGGTTGTGTTTCTATGGTCGTCGACAAGTTCTCAAAGATGGCCATTATGGCGGCTTGCAAGAAGAATATCACAACAGAAGCCGCTACTAAACTATTCTTTGAATGAGTGTGGGTACACTTTGGGATCCCATAGTCTATCATCTTAGATCGGGACAACAGGTTCCTTAGTACATTTTGGTCCAGTCTTTGGTCGATGCTGGAAACCAAACTCACTAAGTCCACAACCTTCCATCCCCAAACTGATGGCCAGACAAAGGTTGTTAACAAGATGATCGTACACATTCTATGCATGTACAACTCAAAGCATCCACGCACATGGTATGAGAGCCTCCCCTACATTTAGCACAACTATAACTGGGCTCTCCATAACTCGACTGGCCACAACCCTTTTTAGGTGGGCTTGGGATTCCAGCCACTATGTCCCATTGATGTGGCCATGCCATTTGTAGCTGCTCAGGTAGATTCGGCTCATGTCGAGCTTGAAACAGATAAGGAAAACATCGTCATTGAGAACATCCAACATATCTGCCAGTAGGTCCACAATATTTTGTAAAATTCAAATGCCAAATACAAGTAGTGACATGATCAACATCGGGTGCCACACAAGTTTCAGGTGGGTGACAAGGTTTGGTTGCATTTGCAAAAGGAACACCTTACCAGAGCCTATTGGAAACTTAGACCACTCCGATACGGTCTTTACACCATTACCAATGCTGTGGGAGACAATGCATTTGAGCTCAACATTCCCCCATTCCTTGGCCTGCACCTAGTGTTCAATGTGGACCGCCTTCAGCCATAATTTCCACCATTACTAGACACATCCGACATTGCAGAACATCTATCACCAACAGAGTTAAATCCAGATTGCATGGAACAAGCTGCAACTGATCAGATCATGGACACGCAGATCAAGCTCACTCACCAGTAGTAGATCCAACTGTATCGAGTTGTCAGAGCAGGCCAACTCCTTCACCAGGGCAAGTGGTTCTCCAATGACCAAGTTCAACAAAAGTTTCCTCATCTCATGGAGGAACTCAACGCAATGGGGACCATTTATTCCTAAGGGGCGAGGAATGATCTAGGTGGATGTTGGTGGCCACCCACCTATCCCGCTTGGACCTCCACAACTGTCTCTTTCAGTTTTTTAGTTTCCTTATTTGTAGCACAATTTAATATTTTTAGCAGTTTTTCGGGTCCTGAACTTTCGAAGTCGTTTTGAGGTCCTAGACAACGTTTTTTGGGAAAACTAGGAGCAACTTGGGTCCATAGATTGATGTTGCTCATCCCAAAGTATTATTCCTCAGATATATCTTTCTAACGAGGTATTGTGCGTGTCAAACGAAAATCGTATGCCAAAGTTACAACCCTGGGAAGTTGATGTACCAATTTACCCAAAACGTGGCCCATAGTTTGGTGCTTCATCTTGTAGGGTTAGGTTTTTAGATGTTTAGGGTTTTCCATTGTTTCTAAACAATAAATAGGCCTTCGAGCCCCATTGTAAGACAATTAAGAGGTAGGTATCTGCCAAATCTCTTCTAGCTATTTTATTTCCTTTCCGTTTGTAAGCATATTTCAGTATTTTACAGTAATGAAATGCAGTATTATTTATGCTGCATCTTTGTATGAATGGTTATATCTACAGTTTGTTGCGTTCATGTTTAAATTTGGATCACTCAACTTTGAGGTCAATGGATTTTTGTAGGCCCAAGGTGAGTTTCATATTCTGCAATGTTATTAGTGCACTAAAATTCCAAGTAGCAAGAGATCTAGTGTTTTCTCCGTTGCGGGTCTACTAAAACACAACTAGCTCCAAAGCCCTCCCGTGTCTTGGAACCGTCAAAATAAAAAATCCAAACATAAAAAATACTTCCCAACATTACTACTACTACTATCTGGTGTACATAGCTCATTTCCACTAGTTGGACTAGGAAGGAGTTCTAACTGTGCGTTTAATGGTACTGAGGAAGGTTGCGCAAGGCAACACCCAAGGTCAATCTCCGAAAAATAGTTTCTAAAAATTAAATCTACAAAAGCAACAAGCTCACTTTTTCCCTCGAAGCGTGTAATAGTCTGTTTCATGTAAGGTTCTGGTTACACCCATATTTTGTTATTCCTTTCCTTATACGGAAGCCATAAATGCGACCGATCAGTAGCAAAATACCCCTGTAGTTTTCTAGACCAGTCTCTACTTAGCAATACACCATAGGCTTCTGGGATGTCCAAAATTACTATGTTTATGCACTAGTGAACTTTGTGATCAAATGATAGTTAAATAAGAACATTTATGAGTTCACCAATAGCTTGGACAAGAGACTTATCTAGTTGAATGATTGGTGCATCGGTCTTATCCCATTTAGCATTGATTTTCTTAGCATTAGACAACGACATTATGTTTATGGATGCACCAGAATCAACTAAACAATTGTTAACATTGTAACATGAGGGCAGAGAGTGTTAGCTTCTAATGTCAATGCGTTGACTACTGATTCCTGGGGACCAAAAGACTTATTAGATCCCCTCTATGAAGAAGAAGAATTATCACTTTATGAAGGTTGGTCAAGGGCTTAGACCATTGAGAAATCTAGGGCATTGAGATTAGGTGATTTCTCTTATATTGATAACTGCTTGTGATTTATTTTTACTTCTTAGATTATGATATTTTTTTACTTATATTGTTATAGCGTTATTCTTCATAAAAAAACTACCAATGCATAAACCATAAAGAGACAAGAGACATGGAATATAGGTTATCAACTAGGGCCAAAAATCCTCCCACTTGAGTGGAAACCCGAACAAATTATTCTTCTTATGGAGATTCCAATTGAAGAATACCAAGACCAAGACCCTTGACCTATTTTGCACTCCAAGACCAAGACACAAAGCTTCCTTGATGAAGTCCTTCTTCCTTGAGTCAACAATAGTCAACCTTCTGCTCCTTCTTCCTTCTCGGATTCTCTTCAACTTCAGATACCTAGACCTTCACTAGTTTCGACTTCCTTAAATTAGGCCTTCTTCGCATAGTGAATCCTTCTAGCTTGCCTCGATTTCCTCTTAAACAAGCCTACTTCCAACTCAGTTGCCCAAGAGGAATGTAATTCTTTTCTCCTCCTTCTATTGCAATTTATCCCTTGCTTCCTCACACTTGTAGAGGTAATCAACCCAAAAACAAACCTAAAAATAGTTGTGTTTATACTCTTCTCTCCTTCGCTTAATAATGGGCTTCCTTAATGAACTTTGCACCTCTTTTTATTTTAGACCTTCACCGAAATTCATCACTGAAATTGTCTCTGAAATAAGGCCAAGCTACCATATTTATAGTTGTTTCCCATGCTAATTAATTGACATGACATAGGTGAGTCGATGTGTCCTTTAGTGAAGCTATTATTATCCTTCTTGAAGCCAACTTGTAGGATAGGTCTTGTGCTTTTCTTGGAGAGATTTCATACTTTATTTAATGACTTATACAAAATGTAACATGCCTAAGAAGGGTCCTTCATACATGACATTGACTCAAATTGACTTTTATGACTAGATGGCAAATCCTAAAGGTTCACAATAGGAACCTTAACTAAAATAAAATTCCTTAATCATGAAACCCATGATTCAAGTACTTATAAAAATAATTTTATTTTCTTCTAGGGTTGCAAGAAGAGGCTATTATTCTCCAAAAACCACATCCCATCTTCACAAATGGCCTTCTTCTCCTCAATATTATAAAAAACCACAGTAAAGAAACCCTGAGCCATAGGCTAAATATTCAGTTTGTCCATTAAAAGGGGCTTCCATGTATCAGATATCTATGTATGCAGATCATCCAGTCATGGTTAATACCCATTAAACCTACAAACCAATTCATTCTCTGAAAAATCATTTTCACAACAAAAATCTTCCTCATTCACAGGAACATTGAGGGAAGAAATTTCTTGAACCACTAGAAAACCATAACCAAATTTCATCATAGAGTTGTACAAAACCAAAGAAGAGCTAGCTTAACTATCATCCATACCTACAAAAGAAACATATTTTTTCGCCAAATCACAAGGATTTACCATTTAATGATATGTAGAAGAGATTTGCAGAAAATCCACGCAATCAAAGCAAAGATTGAACAACTAGAGTGAAACCCTTACCACCGCAAGTGTTTTCAGAGCTCCTTCCAGTTAGACTCCAGAAAATTAAAATTGACATTAAAATATTTTATATAATGAATTTGATCATTAACAAAACTATAACTTTAAATTTATTTTTTAAACATAATCTCATAATTTAATTATACAAAAGCTAGTTATTAAGATTGTAATCGAACTAATCAAAGGATCTTAACTTGAGTAATTTGTTGAACAATTCATTTTTCTAAGTGAGTAGATTCAAGTCTTAAAAAGCATATTGTAATTAAAATAACAATAATAATCATCCTAGACCTATCTTAACACTAGATCTACCAAGTATCGAGAGGGATCAAATCCATCTTAACTCTGGATCTACCAAGTATTAAGAGGGATCAAATCTCTTTTCACTTTCACTCTAAAGGAGGTTTGCATCCGAAGAGATTCAATCCCTCTAAGAGCACTTGGTAGATCCAAAGAGCTTGATAGATCTAGAGTTAAGATGCATCTAGATTGGTTTTATTATTATTTATTTATTTATTATTATTTTTTTAATTAAATAATTAATTATTATTAATATATATTTATATTTTATTTATATTTTATTTATTTATTTATTTTTTTGTTCTGAATTTAGACTAGTTCTGTTGATCAAAAATATGGTACAAGATGATACAATCAAGAGACAATAAACTGGCAACCGGAAATGATAGGACTATCAACCTCGGTTCTGGAGAAGGAGTTAAACAAGCAAGAAGCTACAACAAATGGCTGGAAACAAAAACTTTGACTTCTTCCTAGAATGGGCAGAAGCCTCAACACGAAGCTTTTTCCCTTTTCTTTTTTTGACTTCGACCCAACCATCCTGGGGTGAATGAGCAATAGCAACTTAAAGATTGGGGTTCTCCACAGGGAGGCCCTCCTTTTCTGAATCAGAGGAGGTCATATGGACGCGTTTCTGGGCAATGAATAAATCGGAGGAATGCGTCGGACCATTGATGGAAGGGACCACCGAATGAGGGGATTGATCCAATTCTGCATCGCTATCTTCATCTTCAGAGCTAGAGGATTCAGAATCCACAACTGGAGGTGGAGAGAAAGGAGCCCATCATTTGGACTTGAGCTTGGAAAGGTTATCCTTATTCTTTTTTGCCGGGAGAGATGGGAAGGAGTTCTGTAGATGCCTTGATTGGTGGCATTGGCGGGAACAGAATGTAGTGTTTTCGTAATCCAGAGTCTGGGTCCAGACAAAGTTGTTTATCTTGAGATTGATTTGTTCTGGAAGTCCTTTGCTCAAATCTAACTCCACACATATTCTAGCGTATGTGTAGAGCCCTTTACCTTCCCGCCAGTAATCTCCCATAAGGAAACTGCCCAAGGTGTTTCCTATCGCTTTATAGACTGCACAATGCCATAAGTGGGCAGGTAAGTTTGGAAGCCTGATCCATACAGGTGTCCTGGTAATGACAGCGGTTGCTAGATCAAAATCTGGGAACTAAGGAGTCAATAAGAGCCCTGCAGTTCCCATGAACCAAGGGACTTCTTCTAAAGCCTTTTCATAATGCCTACTGTTATCAAATAGAACAATGAAGTATCCTTTTGAATAGAAACTGATCTTACAATGATGAGTCCAATTTGCATGGATCCATGCATAGAGGTCCTGAGATCGCGGCCACAGTCCGCTAAATCTGTAAATGATGGCTCTTTCTGCAAATTCTTGAAGCTGGTTTGCAAGACCTTCATGGGTGATTTCAACAGAGGGAACTTCCTCTATCTTGCCAACCAAAAAAGGCTTAGGTTTAATGGCTTTTGTGGGCTTGGGGTTCTCAGAGTGTACTGCATCTCTGTAAGAAAAAGGAGGAGCATAGGATGACTGTCCCGCTGCACCGCCTCTCAAACAAAGGGTTAACACCAAAGAACTGTTTCTGGAAATGGTGTAATAAGAGAGGAGAAGAAGGTCTTCAAGTTGTTTACCTTGAAAGAGAAGTCTCTGAAGGCTTCAAGGGAGCCCAATCCTCTGTTCTAGATCTAGTTTGAGATCCAACACCAAATTTGAAGAACAGACCCATTGCAGGATGGTTCTGCCAGTAGGTTGAGAAATTTGGATCTGAAAGGAGTCAAAGAAGTGCCTAGACACAGAGCCAGGGCCTCTTGAGTGTCTGAGAGTAGATCTACCAAGGCGATGATAAGGAGGGGATTTCTCTTGCGGAAAAATCTGGTCACTTAAAAATAGAGATAGGTCCTTGTCCATATTCGCCAGTCTTTGAGCATTGACCAAAGCTGGACGAGGAGCACATTTGTTGTGTATTGCTAACCTAAATACCTCTACAAGCATATCTGGCGAGATCGAGAAGCATATCTGTTGCTTGCTTACGGCAGAGATGAAATTTGGAGCATTCCCACCGCAGAATTGGGTCGAGATGGAGACAGAGATCCATGGCTGACTCCTTGGCCGGTTGCTTCGGAAATTAAAATCAACCCCGTTTGTCACCGGAAAATAGAGGCGGAGCGGTTTCCTGGCATCGCTCTCTTTTTCTTTAGCTGTGGGAGAAACATCTGTGCGCCGAATCACCAGATTTGGGAATTTTGCGGAGTAGGTCTTCGATCTCTGGATGCGAGTTGCAGCGATAGCCATAGCTTAGGGTTTCTCCAATCTCAGATCTAGTTTATTATTAATTATAATCAATTATAGTGTTATAATTATAAATTATAATTATTTATGTTATGTTTTTATTTTATTTTATTTTATTTTAGTTTTAGATAATTTGATTAAGTTTAAGAAAAATTATTGATAATTTACAATTATTAATTTTTTATTTTATTTTATTTTTTTAATTTTATTTTCAACCAAATGAAAATGTTACTGGACATTACAAACATCTCCCCTATTTTTCTTTTTCTTTTAAATTCAATTTAAAAAATGTTATAAAATAAAATAAATATAAATATTTATAAAAATATTTTGATCTTGAAATGAGTTATGGTTTTTGGGTATGTGGTATTGATAAATTAGGGTTTTGCCCATGATATTTTAACAAAGCCTATTTACAAGTAAATAATATCCATAATAAAATGGGGTCAATATCCATAGTTAAGAATCTTGTTATATTGTAAGTATTAAGTTTTTATCTGCTTATTAATTGAATCTAAATATGGTTACAAAACTATTATTTTACATCAATACATCTCTCCATATATTTTTGCTTTTAAATTTAATTTTAAAAAATGTTATAAAATTAAAATAAAATAAAATATTTAAAAAATATTAACATGTAATTTGTTCTACATTATGCCTAATGCCTATATATCTACATATCTCCCCTATATTCCACAACAGGAGCGCTTTCTCTAAGCAATAACAATAATAATAAATATAATGAAACTATGAAAAAAAAATAATTAATCAATAACTTAGTTCTAATAATAATAATAATATTATAAGAAATTATAAAAAAAATTAATTAACGAATATAATGTAGTTCAACCGTGGATGACATCATATATGTGCATAATAAATATGGTAATCAAAAAACACATTAAAGATTACTATTAAATAAATAAATAAATAAGAGGATTGTAATGTAACCAATGAACAAACTAATCAAACCCAATAATTGTAGTTCATGTGGATGACATCTATCAGCGCATACAAAAAACACATAAAAATATATATATATTTTTAATAAATATTATTAGTATAGATTTATCTTGACTCTAGATGGGATCAATCCCTTGAGATGCAAACCTCTTTTAAAGTGAAATGAGATTTAATGGCTTTAATCGAGAATTAAGATGGATCTAGGTTGGTTTAATTCCCCCTTTTAAAAAAGCTATATACTACATGAATACTGGGTGTCAATACCATGAAATTATTTTCATTTTAAGGTTATTTTTTTCATTAATTTTATTTTATGTTGACTAAGTACAAATTTTTCACATTAAGATTATTTTTATTTTTATTTTATTTTCACCTTGAATAATTTATAGAAAATATATAATAAAATATTATATTATTTTTAAAATAATATATTACCTTATAAAATAGTGTATTCAAAATTTAGAGTCGAAAAATTGTTTATGTAAATTGACTATTTTTTAATTATTCTTATTTTTAATTTTTTAAATTTATATTCTTTTTGGTAATTTCATCTAATCAAAATGTTTAAAATTAATAAAACACAAGACAATATCTCTTCTACAATCTAATAATAAAACACATTAGAAAAAATATTGTATTATAAAGAATTACAAAACTTCCAGCCAATCTATGAGATGTAAGTCTTTACTCAAATATTCATATTTAAAAAATAAAAATTGAGGGTGAAACTGTGCATGAACCATGGTCCAGTAGAGCATTGGTCTTCTGGCCAAGGTAAGTCTAAGCTAAAGGCCACTTACACTAGCCCTAGTGGGACCTTCAATGTTTCACAAGACACAAATCATTGCAATGGAAACACAAGCAGTTGTTTACGCCATGGAGTCACAAAGGAAACATTGCAATGGAAACACAACCAGTTGTTTACGCCATGGAAATTCAAGATGTTCTACGAAGTCTTTTCAAATTGAGCAAGTGTTTGGGGGTCCACACAAGGTGTGATTGAGCTCATAACAGACACGAGAGAGAGGGAACCGCACTTTTACATCAAATGTGATTCCAATTCACATATTTTTAAATCGTGAACGACAACGGATTCGATTATTTTTACTTATGAAAATCATCATTGTCTTATTTATTTATTTATTTATTTTCCACCAAGGAAAAAACGACTGTTTTGTATTATATAAAATAGTACATATACACAGTGATATATTAGCATCATATACGGGGAAGATTAGTCATATCTTCGCTGATCGGGATAATAACTATATGTCACTATTAATAGTGTCTCCCAAGACAAAATTGTGTTTTTTAATATACCGGAGAGTACTCATTTTCTACCATTGTCTTCTAATATTATCTCCATTTACCATAATCATTAATGTGTTTTTGTTTACATATAAACCATATATAAAGAGTAGATAAAAAATTATGTTAGAAAATACTTATCTATACTGTTCCATTGCTCAGGAGACAGTTTGTGAAGTGCTCTACCCAGGCATGTGGATACTTCCTGTTTCTATCATCATTGTCATCATTTTTATCTGAATATTCATTCCATCTAGTGTATCCAACAACCCCTTCTTTGACATCATGTCTGCTTTTTTGTTGTAGTCTCCACTGATGTGTTGAATGGTGGAACGCTGGAGTGTGGCCCATAATCTTTCTATTCGACTTAATCAGCCTTGAAGGGAGTTATGTTGTATATTGTTCTTTCCCAAGATATGGTTTATAATACATCAGGAATCTCCATAGATGTGTATTTGTGGGGTATCCATGAATTTAGTAAACCATATTAACCCCCACAAAGCAATAGCTTCTATTTTCATACTCGATCCCTCTCCCGCATACCAGTGTATCCAGAACTCTTGATCTTCAAAATATTTTATCCAAATACCACATCCGTATCTCCCTCCTTATGAAGCCCCATCAAAAAAGCCTACTGGGTATGTGTTACTCAGAGCCATCCCCTTGTCTTCCTTGTTCTTCTGCAAGGTTCCATTTTCTTGACCAAAATTGATCCATCGATCTATGTAATCACAAATCATATCTTCTCTCCACTTTTTACTTCCAAAGATAAATTAATTGTGTTATTTCCAAATTTCCCAGAAGATTGCAAGAGAGAGCGTCCTCCATCTGGTGCATTGTGTACTCCACCATTTTAAGCAATCATTTATGGTATTGAATTGGATATATGGTATCTTCATAAAGCAGTGAAATGCTTCCAAATACTAACATAACTTGGGCATTGTAGAAATAAATGTCTGCTATCCTTGCCTTCATTCTTACATAGGTAGCATATCCCCGAGCCATGTCGATTTCTCTTTTGTAAATTGTCCCATGTAAGGTTCTTATTCTGCCATGTCAGCCACAGGAACATGGTTATCTTTATATGAAGGTTTCTATGCCAGAATTTATAGAACCAACACCTATCATAGATCTGTAGTTCTTTCATGCAGATATTGAAATAGCAATCCGCTTCTTCTATCTCCCCAAATTCCTTTTTTTTCACCGGTCCATGTAATTTGGTCTCCCTAGTGGTCATAACAAACTCCGACGCTCTTCAACGAATTAATGATTCAGATCCATTCCTGTTCAAGTTTCCCTGTGAGGTCCAATTGATTGGGCTCCATCCAGATTGGTATGGTACCAATCCGCTCTCGAATGACCTGGTTCCAGACAAATATGCCTTTGCTATTGAGGCAATTTATTAACTCTGTTGAAATAAGAGAATCAGTGCTTGTGCCTAGAATACGATCTTTCCCCAATATATTCCTGTGTCCTTTGTCAAAAAGCCATGATATGTTCTGTAAAAAGATTTTTTTAAACTTGTTGAAACTGCACTAGATCTTTGATCCATTTTTTTTTCCAATAGATCCTTGTCTCATCCAGCAAGTAAAGTCCTTATTCTTAAGGTATTTGAAGCCAATTATCTTACCCCATATGCCTTCACTGAAAATACCCCTCCATAACGATTTAATCAACAACACCCAGCGAAAACGTCTAACATTTAAAACTCCCCACCCTCCAAGATTTTTCGGTCTGGCGATCTTCTCCAGTTTGACTAAATGATATTTGAAACTTTTTCTTGCCCCAGACCAAATGTATTGTGCCATTATATGATTGAGAGAGTTTAAAATAAGCTGCCAAATTCGAAATAGGTGCGCCCAATAGACTCCCAATTGTGTGAGCACCGACTGAGTGAGGGTGATACGGCCTCCCAGAAATAGGCATCGGTGTTCCCAACTCTTGATTCTCATGTGGAATCTTTCCACAAGCCACATCCAATCTATGCTTTTGTATTTTCCTGGCTTTAGGTGATATCCTAAGTATTTCATGCCTATATCCAGAGGATCCGCTCTCACCCCGAAATTCCTCTGAATATATAAGATGTCTTCCAAATTACAAGTTCCATTTAGGATGGAGGATTTAAGCTCATTCATAAAGAGGCCAGTGGCTCTTTCGAAATTCTTGAAAATTTGGGAAAGAGGGAGCCATTTGAATATGTTGATCATTCCCATCAACAGGATATCATCTACAAAGAAGCTGTGTGACTGCTAATTTTTAAAGCATCAAACTGACCTGTAGTCACCTCGTTTTTTATGTGTAAGCTTAGAGCGTCCATGGCAAGAATGAACAGGAGGGGAGATATACAACATCCTTGTCTAAGTCCCCTCCCAGCTCTAAAGAAACGAGATAGATAACCATTAATTACCATGGCGTATCTCATTGTTGTGACACATGCCATTATCCATTCTGCAGCATTTGGACTTATGCCAATTTTATGAAGAAACATTCTCAAATATGCCCAGTCTAGGTAGTCATATGCCTTTTTGAGGTCCACCTTCATAAATGCGGCATCCATCTTTTTTGTCTGAATAGTGTGCATGCACTTCTGAGCAATGGCCATAGCATCATGTATTTGTATGTTGTTGAGAAAATCATACTGCTTCGGGGAAATGTATTTTGATAATGATGCCTTTATCCTGGTGGCTATTGTCTTAGATATAATCTTATAAATAAGATTGCAAAGAGAAATTGGATGATAATCAACAAAGTTGGTCGTCATTGCCTTCTTAGGTATGAGTGCAATGAAAGTAGAATTTATATAAGGATGTATAGGTCCCTTGATTCTAGATTCTTCTACCATTCTTAGTAGGTCCTCTTGAAAAATATCAAGGAAATGAACAAAGAATTCAATCATCTAGTCGTCTGGTCCTGGGCTTTTGTCACCCTTCATCAATTTCAAGCCCCGAGCCCGTTTCTCCACTGTGACAAATTTATACAGCTCCTGATTCGCCTCCTCGTCAAACATCGTAGGGTATTCACTTATCGCCCATACTTGTGCTTCCCTGCCATCAAATTGCATTCTTCTGTAGGCATGTTCAAAGTGAGTGACTGCAAGAACTGTGATTTCTGGTTGAGTACTAAAGCAGTTTCCAGCATCATTTGCTATCTCCCAAATGGTGTTCAGTTTCCTTCCGTGGTTGGTGTATCGGTGGAAGAACTTTGTGTTTTTTCCCCTTCTTGGATCCAAATTGCTTGAATCTTTAAATGTCATATGGTTTCTTTTAGCTGGAGTATCTTCTTTTTCTTCATCTCGAGAACATGGATTTGTCCTGTACTTCGGCAGACAAGGAGTATGTGGCCATAAGATTATGAAGTGGCCTTAGGTCTTTTTCTATTTTTGTCAGCTCTTGTTTCAGACTCACCTTCTTCTTTCGTTCCCATCTTTTAACCACTGCTTTTAAGGCACGTAGCCTGTGTAGAATCTCCTCCATGGTGGATAGGTCAGTCTTTCTGTTCCTTTCTTTAGACCATTGGGCATAGGCAAGGGATTCAAATTCTGGGTCTTCTAGCCAAACCATGTTGAACTTAAACGGTAGACCAAGTCTTATATCTACACTACGCCAAGTGAGAGGAATTGACCGATGGTTTGATATGTAGTTCTTGAAAATATAATATCTCACATCTCCCAGCTTTTCCACCATGTGTTCATGTAGTAGAAAATGATCAAGTCTCTTAGCTATATAATTAATTCCATTCATACCATTGTCCTAGGTAGGTGCATTCTTGGCTAGGAAGATGTCTACAAGATTGTGTTCAAATATAATATCTCTGAGCTTTTGTGCCATCTTATCAACACTTCTGGAATGATCCCACAACTCATCGATCCCAGTAGTGCAATTAAGGTCTCCAACCAATATAAGAGA
Source organism: Pinus taeda (assembly GCA_000404065.3). Lineage (NCBI taxonomy): Eukaryota > Viridiplantae > Streptophyta > Pinopsida > Pinales > Pinaceae > Pinus > Pinus taeda. The sequence goes on along the minus strand of APFE031203212.1, from coordinate 239,357 downwards.
AAAAAGATGCAAAATTCCATATGCTTCCATGTTGTCCCAGAAAAACTCCCTATCCCTATAAGGGGCATATACATTAAGGATGTGTGTCTTCCCCGGAATGCCTCTGATATTTCCTGCCAAGAACATGCTCGCAGAACAGGAAAAGGCCTTCATCTTAGCCCATCGGGGATCCCATAGGGCAGCTAAACCCCCAGATCTACCAGTAGCATCAGTAACCACCATATACCATGTAGGGAGCATCCTCCAAAAAAATCTATAGTCTGAGAAGTCGAGTGAATTGTTTCTTGTATGAGTATAGTAATAGAATAGGAAGAGAGGAAGAGCTGCTTGAGGGCGAGGAATTTTGGAAGGGCCCCCGAACCCCTAATATTCATAGAAAGGATGGAATTCATTTAGGACTTGTAGAGGGCATGCTTGCTCTAAGGGCCCGGGGAGAGATGGGGGATGAAATAGGAATATCAATGAGGGAAGGAGAATTTGTCAGAGTAGTATTAGTTTGTCGAGGGCATCCCCTAAAGTGCCTGCACCTTTTTTTTTTGTTCTCCTTATAGTTATGTTCCCAGCATAAGATGGGTTGATGACAGGGGACGCTGAACTAGGCAGTTTGTGAATAGTGAGAGAGTGAAGGTCAAGTGTCTTTCTCTAAAGTAAAAAGTCCAAGTCGCTGTCAACCGAGTTATTCTGTGAGGAAACTAGAGAAATCGGTGAATGGGCCTAGTTGGAGTTGAAATAGCGTGGGTGGTAGAGGAGGAAGGATTATGTGCTTGTGTATATGTGGCATAAGATGTGGAGGGAATGTCGAAAGGAGGACTCTGAGACAAAACATAAATTGGGGGTGGAGGAACAAGGGTAGACATAATCTAATTTTGTACTTGTCGAGGTGAGTTAGCAAAATTATGAGAGATAGAGTGTTGTGACATCCAGGGGGATGTGGGAACATGAATGGGAAAAGACACATTATTTGCAAGATGGGGAGATAGATAAAAAAAAAACAGAGTCGAGTGATTAGAGTTACCTGGACATGGGAGTTCGCCACCTTGAGTCGCGGCCTTTCCACGACGAGAGTAATAATATTCAAGCCTGGCCTCCTCCCTGTTCATGTAATTTGCCTTATGATGTCCCTGGGTAGAACACCAACCACCTTTTCCTTTAGGACAATTTTCCATGAGATGGCCAGTTTGATGGCAAATGAGGCATCTAAAGGGTATACCCCAGAAATCCAGACGATGTTGAAGATTGATATCCTCCCATATTTTATGGTCTGGGAAATCCTCGTAGAAATCCTTTTCAATTAGAACCCAAGCAACCCTTTTTTCCTTGGCCCCTAGATAGTGGAGGTCGACATAGATGAATTTTCCTATGGAATTACTGATATAAATGAATACTTCCTTAGTTTAGAATTCTAAAGGAAGTCCTGGTAATTTAACCTAAATTAGCTTGTTTTTATGTGTTTGCTTCAGAGGATTAAAGCCCACGTACCAGGAGTGTAGAGCTAGGAACCGTGTCCCTTTACCCGTGGTAGCACTAATATTTTCTGTAAGTCCTCCCCATTGAAGAAATGGTAATAGTACCAGTCATCCATTAATCTAACCACCATAGGTATGTATCCCAGAAGGGATTTATATTTAGTCTCAACCCAATTCTACATCTTTGCTTCCTCAATCTCAGCAAAATACCATTTTCCCACCAAAGCCCTCTTCTGAAGGCTAATTACTCTATTGAACAGAATGTCATGGCCAAAAGACAGAATAGGTGCTGGAGCAGTAATTTGGATGGCACGTTGTTCTTGGCCACTATCGAGAGATAAAAAGGTGTCTTTTTAACTCCTAATTACCTTCACATTAATTGTCAACCCAGGGACGACTTTTTATTTCAAGAGTATACTCAATCTGAGGCGGCTATTTACTCAAGAGTATGTTTTCCAGTATAGTGTTTAAAATCCAAAAGTAAATGAAAGATGGAAACAAAATCTAATTGGAACAACAAGAAACTGAAATGTTCTGAACTAAATCATTCACTCAGACAACCATCAATCAACGATATAGTAGCAATAACTCATTCCTCTAGATATTGGAATCAAACTGGAACAAGATAATCAATCTGGGAACGAGGAAGCAATAACCAATGTTCTCTATAGTTGATAGTCCTACTTTAAAGCAATTAAAAGGAAATAGAAATTGAACTAAAGCTGCTATTGAAAGTAAACTAGGAAAACTCTTTAAAAGCAAACTATTGCAATTAATCAACATAAATGAACAACAAAGTAAATGGGCAGCAAACTGTAATTAAAGGAATCTAAACAACAAACTCTAATTAATGGAAATGAACAACAACAAAGCCAAATTAATAGCAATCTTTACCCTAAGAATAAATCAAACAACACACGGAAATAGAACAACATTGATTAATGATGGAATATGAAACAACGCTGTAAAGTCAAATATAAATACACAATAACTTAACACATGACACACCTTCATAGTAATCTGATATGTTAATCCAATTATCAGTCTTAGTTATAAAGAACACAAGTGTATTTTGTAATGGAACAACAACATTAATAGATTCAACAATCGCAAGGAAATATAATCTCTAAGATGAATTCAGTGATACTAATTAATAAGTGTTACAACACAGATACTCTGTAATAGAACAACAATAACATTCTGTAAGAATCAACAACGCTATATCAATGACTAAATGAACAGCAATGCGTTGCAAAGTCGATATGATATTTCTGTCTCAGAGAATGAGATTACTTGATAGATCAAACGTAACAGAGCTGTGATGTAAACTAATAGAACATACCAGATTACCAAATAAAGCTGATAAGCAAAACCACGCATGAACTACAAATATAATGTACAGCAGCAGCACAATCCACCAGAGGCTAGGCCCTTAGCCGCCAGCGGATGCTACTGGGCTACTTCATATAAGGCGAATGAATAGCAACTCCCAAATCATATATTAATCATCAAACTGTGAAATCATTACAATAGCTGAAGCTTTGAGAATTACAATGGTAATGCAACAATCTCCTTTTTCCTCCTATCCTATCATGAATCATGAATCCTTAATTCTGAATTTCTATTTCTCAAATCATAATTTTGAAGCCATCATTCCCAATTCTACATTCTCTCAGCCATCCTCAATTCTGAATCTCTAATCCTTCCTCATTTTCCATCCCTTTTTCCATCCCCATCTCTGATCTCTGTTTTCATTTAAATAGAGAGAGATCAGAGAGCAGTTACAATAGAGATAGTTACAACATGATTTCTATTACAAAATTGGATTGTTTCCATCCAATTGATCAACAAGAAAATATATTTCCATCTATCTTTCAACAAGAGCAAGGCGATTTTGGCTTTTCAGCTGAGATTTGGAGGACGGCCGCAACAACAAATATGAGAAAATCGTGCTCAACGAACCCTACGTTTCTCTCAGTACAAGCCGAATTTGGGCAAACCGTTCTTCACTAAAGTTAATTGGGTCCGTTCTGGACAAAACCCATGTTCCAGATTTTCCAGATTCTTCTTCATTTGCCCAGAATCACAACTGCAAAACCGTCACTTCTTATTGCAACGAATTTCTGAGTTGAAATATTTAACGATCAAATCTTCAATCTGGAAATTGTATTGGAAGCTAAAAATGGTGAATAATGTTACAACCAATTTATTAAAAGTATCATTGATAAAATCATGCATAATCATCAATTTATTAGAAATAAAGGAGAAGAAATAATATTCATCCATAAGAGCATAAATCGTTTATAAAATGGATTTATATAATAAATTATAATAAATGATATGATAAAGAAGAGTAAAAATGGATAAAATAAGTATTAAAAAGTGGTCGTATTCACGACCCGACAGCCACCTCGTCTTCCACCACCTTTTTTACGTGCCTCGTGTATGACATGCGCTTTATGCCTGCCATCTGCCCACATATCTCTTCCATCTCCTAGGGTCGTCAGTCGAGGAGGGTGGGCCAAGTTCCTTGTCAACTCCATGATAGCGTGTCGTGGTGACTCAGAATCCACTGTGGCTTGTACGAAAGCCTCATGGGCTGAGGTGTTAGATGCAAAGGGGTCCATCCGACATTTGATGACTGAATGGAACAATGCCTAGGTATGGTACCATCCCGCCCACCAAGATAATATCCTACAAACAATAAATGAGAATCCTCCATCGTGTTGAGGGGAGGTCAGTTCCCACACCTCAACCAACTTGGATCTCGCAAACCAAGTAGTAAGAACGTTGCCAAAAACAATGCTCGATAAGGAAAAAAATGTACTTCGGATCCAAAAATGATATAGGCGAGAAAATAGAGAGTTAGCATGTAAGAGGGGGCAGGTGGGGACGTCAGAGAGAGTGCGTGAAGTGTGATGGTAAGGAATCTCATCAAGTCAGAAATGGAAATCCAACCTACTACCCTTTAGATTTTTTAAAATTTAAAAAACCGGTAGAAAATTTGAGTTTCTGGATTCCAGCGGTCACCCCTCCCTGGAAAAACCAGAGCAATCGAGGACCAACAACCCAAAACAGGAATCAAGACTCTAGAGCCTCACAACAATAGATGCATAAGCAACCCCAACATGACCACCATCAATAGCAAATTCTAATACCAAAGCTCTTGCATGGTTGAGAAACTATGAAAAATTTTGTCCATTTATACCAAATTGTATATAGACTTTGTGTTTGGAAACAAGGTTGCTCTACCAAGGATAATGAAGGGTAAAATAATATCAGGGAAATTAGTCCAGACTGGCATCTGGGCGACGAGAAAAGTGGAAAGAGTGTGTCTTAAAAATGCATATCAGGATGTATACAACATAGAGAAGAAGCATGATGATATTAATTAATTCCGAAGAGAGAAGAGGCAAAAGTAGATCAAATAATAAAACCGACATTGCTAAAACAACAAATGGAGAGATGTGTAGACTATCTATAAAAAATAACTTTGAGTATAACTAGTCCCATTCCCTCAATTGATGGCCACTTCCTATAGACAAATCCAGCTAAAACTATCAGCTTTTCATGTGAAAACCATAAGACTTATCAGAAGATTGCCAATGAATTTCTCGGCATTAACTGGAAATTTTCCTGCTCACTCGCCATTAACATCTCTGTAGGAGGTCGAATAGTAAACTTCGGATCCTCTTCTTAGTTTGCCCAGCTCTCTTACCAGTGGCAGTTTGGGCGAATCCTCTCTATGTGTAGCAAAATAATTCTTAAAACCCATCATCGTCTTATTTATATGATTGGTTATGGCGTAGAAATAGATGATGATGAGGTGTATTGTTAAGTTATTTTGTGATGTGAAGATTTCTAATTCAAAATTTAGTGGGTAAAAATTTGGTTATGTTAAAGTTGGCAAGGTGCAATCCCGAAATAATTTTGAGAGCATAAATACCCCAAAGTCACAATTACTCAAATCATAAATCAAACTTAATATAATCTCTAAAAAAACTTAGACAACTTAACCAACAAAAAGATTTAATAAATTTAAATCAAATAAAAT
>APFE031203212.1:182622-233571 GCA_000404065.3 Pinus taeda | reverse complement strand
AATTTAACCGCAAAATAATTACAATATATTTTACCATGTATCATATTATTTATTTTATTACTTTTATAAACATATAACTACTTTCCTGTATTGTTTTCATGGCATGCATTTATTTTATTATTTTTTAAAACAATAATTACTTTCATGTATTGTCTTACAAGCATGCATTTTTCTTCACGTTTTGTCCTTTGTAGTACACGTCCCAATGGCTATGTCCATGTATCTTATTTAATATCATACCTCATTAAAAAAAACATGTATCTAATAAAAAGACACGTATCTTATTTAATGTCATAAGTTTTGTGATGTGGGTTAAACATATGGGTTGGCTATTAAATATTATAGGGTTATTTAATGTAATATGTTTTGTGACGTGGGTTAAATATATGGGTTAGCTATTATCAGTGGTTTAATTGTTTTAGTTTTTTTGTTTTTTAATTAAAATTTTTAAAATTAAGAATTTGTTAGAATCACAAGTTTGATTTCTGAATTTTTTTAGTACATTAAATAAATTTCAAATGTTGGATCTATTTACGCATTCAAAAATAAATTTTAGAAAACAACATAAACAAATTTTAAATGACAAAAATGTGTGATCTAACTCAAAATTATGTCTCCAAATTCCAGTCAAAAACTCCAAAGCTTAGAATAATTAGACAACCTTTGTAATATAAAAATTCATACTTATGGAAGTATTTTGTAATATATAGTTTGTGAACAATCACTTTGTTGTGTGTGAATTTGATATAAAATGGTGTAAATATAGAATTATTTTATTTATATTTTTTTCAATTTTTATTTAGATTTAATTTGAAATACACCCACGACGATACATATTATATTGGATTTTAGAAATTGTTCTTGTTTTAAGGAACGTTTGAGATTTGATTAAAAAACGGAGTTGGAATCGAGCTCAGAACCGTTACATTGCTTCAAAATTTCTAATATTCCTTGTTTGGTTGAGATTGAGCACGAAGACAATCCAATCTCTCAAACATTTACCTCATTGTATAGAAATTCCAATCCAATTCCAGGTATAAATTTTCCAGAACACTCCCAAGATCCAAATGCATTTACATTCCGTCACTAATATGATTTATTAACATGAAAGGATTACCTTTCTCTAATTTGGAAGCCTCATTGATTTGAGGTTGACTTTGACTTTCAATTTTTTCATTTAATTTTGCTTATGCCTCTTTGACTCCCTTCTTAGAGTGTCTCCCCTATCCTTTTTTGGAGCTTGTTGTTTCTTGGTTGCTTTGTTCATCTCCCTAATTCAATTTTTTATTTGTCTATCTAGTCAATACTTTCTCGGTGCTTACCTCTGGTTCCTTTGGTGTTGTAGGCATGCTACCCATTTTTTGCCCCTTATTTGTCAACTTGTCCTAAAACGGAGTGTTTTGATTGTTGATATGATCCTGGATAGATATTACTCCTTTGCCAATGAAATCATTTCTTCTTATGGTTCATTTTCATGAATTTCCTCCTTCTTTGCCTCTAAAGTTACTTCTTCCTCCTCTGAAACCTGTTTTTGTTTATTGTCTTACAGTGCTTCTGATCTAATTTCTTCTTGTGCCTTGTCCTTTTCTTCTTGAGACTCCAAAATCTCAAATGGGTTTTCCAAGATCGATGCTACATTTTTGCCTTTTGTGGATTGGGCTTTAGATGTCATATTTCCTTTATTCCTGCTCTTTTTTTGGTTTTTCCATTGCTCTTCTTAACCTGATGTCTTATCTACCCCTTTATCAGATTGAGAATGCTTGCAATCCTTTGCAAAATGGTCATATTCATGGCAATACCTGCATTTAAAAGGTAACTTCTCATAATCAAGAGTTTGACAATGGGGCCATCCTCCCTGTGTGAGATTTATTTCTGAGGGCAACCCTTTTTCCAGATATACTTTAATGTAAAAATTTTCACATGCAAACATAAATCCTCTAGGTTTAGCCTTATCCAAATATTGCCCCAATCATTTTTTATTGCTCGCAAGTAATCATCATGCCAACATGAAATTGGGAATTGAGGGAGCTTGACCCAAAAAGGAAATTCATTTGGGATATCTTCTTCTAGATCAAGTTACAATGACCATTTATTCAAATACATACCTGTAGTTCCAAAAAAATAAGGTCCATTTCGAAAATTACATCTTTATCTTCTTTAGATTCAAATAAGAAGGAAAATAACACATTTCCACATGCATACATTCCAATATTACCTTTCGTTATTGGCTTCCAGTTTTTCTCCAACTATAACTCCATGGATCTTGGGGATGGCCACATTCTTGTGAACTACCCCAATATATCTCATTTTGAATATGCCAAGGAAGTACTTCTTCAAAACCCCATGGGAAGGGCCACTCAAGGAATAATCTCCACCTTTTTCACAAATTTTGCATGCAAACTAGATTTGGGTTTTTTGGAGAGAGAAGCTACAATGACCTAGAAGTTGCAGCTTCATCTGTTGGCGAGGGAACAACCCCTTCTCAAGCATCCACTTAAAACCAAACATCACACATGCTTAAAAACCAGAGCGAAGTTACATCAGTAGTGGATCTGTGAGATTTCAGGCAACTATCACAAAGTGATAGCCACAAACTGTTAGCAAATTGTCCAACAATTCACACAGACGAAGCCTTGTTCCATATCTATGACATCACCTTTGAAACATGCACAAATTTTCCTTGGATTTACAAAAAAAATCATGACAGCTAGGGAAACCCTAGTTACCAAATTCCATACACTGTAGAGCTTCGCTTCATTCTCCTCACCCGCCTTAATATAAATTGAATTTAAAATTTAGAAAAATATTTAAAATATAAATATTAATTGTTAAAATTGTATAATGATGATGATGATGATGATTAGTGTCCACTAAGATCAATATGGTCTATTGAATCTTAAGAAAGTAAGATATTAATTGATGTTCTTTAAAATTCTATTTCGATGATTGAAAAGAAGGGAGAGAAGCATTCCTAGATCGTCATAGTTTTGATAACTTAACAAGTCAATATGGTTGGTAGTGCCACAAACATTTTGAAAATTAGAATGAATGTGAGTAAGAGTTAGGGAATCCAAGAGAAAGTGCTTTCCATGTTCAACCCTCTTAGTAACACAAAGGTGATAGACACTTTCGTCTCAAGGTGTTTTTGGAATTGACCAACACCTGATTTCATTTTGAATCTCATGAGAATTAGTTCTTATCTTGGAAATGTTCATTTCCTTCTTAGCATTAGTCAAGGTAGAAAGATAATTCTAGTAATCAAATTGGGTTTGATCACCTCCTTATAATACTTTAGCTTCCTTTTTCCCTCTTACTCCTTATCATCTCACAAATTATCCTTAAATTTGGAAGTAATAATATTTTTAATATTATCCTCATTGTTCAATATGATCTTCGCATTTACCCCCCAATGGTCTAGCCAAGGCTGGGCATCCTTATACCAACCTCGTTTGAGCTGGAGGTGGGGGTTTTGGGTAGATTTTTTTTTTTTTTTAGGGAACCTCTTGGCTTCCATGTTGTATATCTTCTTCTTATACATGAGATATGTAGTCATGGAAATTCTTTCAATGGGGGAAAGTCTAGCTTCAATCAAGAGGATAGAGTAGGGAGTGTTTCCTTTAATCTTGAAGTTGTAGGTTATAAATTATTTTTGGATCAGTGAAACCTTCCTCCATGATTCTCTACATATACTACAACCCCAAATCTCACATCCATATAAAATAATAGGGGTGACAAGAGTCTCAAAGAGGAAATTTTTTTACTCCATACCCAAAGATCTATTGACTTACAAATGTTTTCAAGCCCATAATAAGCTTTCAAGCCTCCAATTATCCTTTTCTCAATGTTATAGTTCAAGTTGAGCTGATGATGAATGTCAATTCCTAGATGTTTATATGAAGAAACTTGCTCAAAGTAGTTATATCATAAATGAAATTATCATAGTTGACCTTTTTGAATTTAATTATCATGACTTTGGTCTTGTCGATATTAATAGTCATACTCATCTTGTAGTAGTAATCTTCGAGGATTCTAAGTTTCTTGCTGAGATCATCATGGATTATGGCTAAAAGAATGATATCGTTAGCATAAAGGAGAATAGTAATGACCATACCAGTGATATTGGGGCCATCACATCTTGCAGCTTCCAAACACTCTTCTAGCTTATCAATGCAAATGCCAATAAGGATAGGGGATAAGGGACACCCTTTCTTAACTCCAATATTGTATTTAATTTCTTCTTACCATCCCTTAGTGGTCCTAAGCTTGGAAATAACATTCTCATATAGCCTAGTCACTACAACCCTTAACTCGAGAGGAACCATTATCTCTTATTGCCTCTTCCATATCTTATCCCAAGGAACTATGTCAAAATATTTTTTAAAGTCAACAGAGCAATAGAAGAGTTCAATTTTATTATTGTGACATTCCTCTGCAATGATCCTAGAGTAATAAAAAGGTCTATAGTTTAGTGATGTCTCCTAAATCCAGTTTGCCCTTTAGCTCTTTTACCATGGTTTTTAAGCTAAAGGCTAATATTCTTTTCAAAAATGAGTTCATATAACTTGGCTAAAATGTGGCTAATCATTATGGTCCCGTAGTTTGAGGGAATGCTTTTATCCCCACTTTTAAATATAGGCACAATAAGGATTTTCGTCCAAGGCTTAGGGAAGCCTTACTTCACTGTGAATTTGAGGAATTTGTGTCTATGAGGGATGAGGACACACCTTCCTATTTTGAAAATTTCAACTTGTTAGCCTTCAATATCCCTAGTTTTCCCATCAGTGAGATGCTTAATTCCAAACTCAATGTCTTATAAAGAAAATATATCCTCCTCTATAGCAGTGTTCAAGATGGTTCCCATGGCATTAGGGGAATCATAAATATTCTTAAGATAGATATGCCAGTTCTTTAAGGGGATAATTAATATATATATATATATATTTTATGAACAAGAATTTTCCTCCAAAACTTTCTAGGTTCAACTTTAGAAAAGTGAAGAAGATGCTCTTGCCTCCTAGTTATATAGGATATTTTTTTCCTTTTGATAAGGGTTTTGTACATATTTATTTTTTCAAGCTTTATAGTTTCATTAGGAGCATATCTAATCACTTTCCCATCAATTTTATAGTCAATATCATATAAAGTGTTGGAAGTTCTATTATTCTTTTTATAAGACACCTTGATAGAGAAATTGTTAATGGTAGTGGAAATGGTTGTAGAAAAATAGCAGTAGATGTGATCAATGTTATCATTATACGTTATGAAATCTAAACCCCTATTTAAATCCTTTAAGAAGAGATCCATTTTACTTCTATGAAAACAAACATTTTGAAAACATTACACAATTACACTATCGTTTGGCATTTCTTACCAACCATATTCTATTTCCTTAATAATATGTATCTCAAACTATTTTAAATAGAATTTATAATATATAAAATATTAATATATACCTCAAACTATTTTGAATATAATTTATAATTTATTAAATATTAGATCGTTTGGAAAACTATGAGTAAGGTAGTTTAAAGGATAATGTATTACTTAATTAATAAACTATGTGATTTTAAGGAGTTGAGCTCAAGCAGTAGAGGCACATATTATTTTTATGGCCGTGGTGGGTTCAAATCTCTAGTGACATGCTCTACCTTGCGAAAATTGTGAAAAAAGTCATATAAACAAGTTTTAATGGATATTCCCATGACTATTTCATTGAAAGAAATAAAATAAAAATAAATAAAGTATATGCTTTTAAAATTTAATATACATATTAAATGTATGTGTATTAATTGATTAAGAATAATAATTATTTTTTATATAATGTAAATTTATTTTTAATTATATTTAACAATGGAATTCATTAGAAAATCGTTTATGATAGGGCATTTTGCTTGTCGAATTTGAGAAAAAATTATTAGTGGTAATATTAATCTTTATTGTGCTCTACAAACCCTTGCAGCGGATGGGGTTTCTCTCTAGCTAGTCCTTCCTCTTATGTGTGGATCCACCGGCCAACCCTTGCTGTGTGGCTCTTGCTAACCTTTTGACTAATGGTGAACTCCCAAGTTTTAGCAGTGAGGAATGTCTCTCCTGAGGGAATGGTTATTGGTTTAGAAAATTCTATTTCTCAGGAAGGTCAAGCCAAGGATTCTTATAGTTCCATGTTAAAATATAGATCTACTCTTCCGATTTCTCAAGAAGCTCCTTCCTGCAATGTCCCCCCTAGAGAATGAATCCTTTTGCTACAAAAAAATTAGTGAGCTCGATTTGGTCGTTAGATTTAATGGTTTTTAGTCGTGGTTGACATAAGTGGATCTCTGAAACATGGAAACCCTTACTGTCTCAAGAACTGAATATCTACTCGATGGCTTAGAGTTTTTTTCTGTTGTTTTTTATTCTCTAGAAGATAAGGATATTATTTGTGATTTTTGGCCTTGGTTTTGGGGTATTTTTGGTCTCTTCATGCAAACCTTGGACTCCTACTTTTGACACATGCTCAAGATATTGTCTCACATCTGCGTACCAAGAGTTTTAGATATTATTGGGGCTAGCTCGCTCAACATTGTACATCTCGATCTCCTACTCCCATCCAAATGAATAATCTTCTGGTGTATTCATTGCTTCTGCTGCTAGCCGACATAGACCATTGCCCTTGATAATGTGAACTAGTTTGAATTCCAGATCATACTCTTGTAAACCAGTCATCCATTTCACTCTTCTCTCACTTAACTCTTGTTAGACAAACAATGATCTGACTGTTGGGTGCAACACAAATATAATATAATGATTCTTCAAAAGATAGGGTCAGAAGTGCTTCACTGCCTTGTAGACAAAAAAAATTTGTTTATCAATGGTGGGATAGTTGAGTTAAATTCCTTGTAAGCTAGCATTCATAAAGGATATAGGTTGCTCATTATTATGATCATCTTTATGTGTAAGCACGACGACAAGAGAAGTATCAAAAGAAAAGGTGTAGGGCAGAAAATCCTTGTTGAAATCTGGGTCATACAAGGGTGGTGCTTCTGCGATTACTTGTTTAATACGGAAAATGAATCATTTTCCGTTTTATCCCATTTGTATATTGTATCCTTCTTCACCATCTCTTGCACGAGTTTCACTATTTGGGCATAATCAGAGATGAACTTGCGGAGAAATTTTATCTTCACCAAGAAGGACTGCGTGGATTTCTTGTTCATTTGGGAAGGGAATTTGAGTGATGGCCTTGACCCTTGTAGGGTCCAATTTAATCCCACCTTTTGTTATGATGTGGCCCAAGAGAGTTCCCGTAGCCATTACAAAAATTCTCTCCTCGGGATTAAGAGATATCCCGTATTTCTGACATCACTCAAAAATTTGCTTCAAGTAGCACAAGTGGTCAGATATCTTCTTTGAGAACACCATGACATCATCAAGATACACCACCATGCTCTAAAATCAAAACATGGAATACGATGTCCATCGCATGTTGGAAGGTTGCACCGACATAACCATCCCAAAACGAATTCTTATGAAAGAAAACATGGCCCACTTCGTTCGAAATGTTATTTTTAGTCTATTAGGCTTTGAGACTAGACCCTAGTTGTAACTAGAAAATCCATCAAGTAGAGAAAACATTTTTGAACCTAATACTGTTTTCAACATATGCTCCATTGATGGAACTAGATAATTGTCTTTGGCTGAGGTGCGGTTGAGATTTCGGAAATCATACGCACAAGTGTATTTCCCCAGACTTCTTCCTTATTGGGACCAGATTATAAATCCACGTCGAATGTCGTACTTTATAAATGATTCAAGCATCCAATAGATTCCTTAACTCCTTTTGAATCATGGGCTTAAGCATCAGATGTACCTTCCGCAGCTTCCATTGAAAATGTCTTTCCCCTTCCTTTATTGGAATAACATGATGGATTATTCGCATGTAATAAGTTTTGAGCTTATCGTACGTCCACGCGAAGACATCTTAGTATTACTTGAAAAGTAAAATAAAGGCTTGTCTCTCTTGAGGTGTGCAACAAGTACTGAGATTAAGAAACTTTGGATCTTTCTCTATTCCAAGATTGATATGCTCATGTGACAGTGTTGAAATGTGAGTTTTGGCATTGGCTAGTCCTCTAAAGTGATTCTACAAGTCATAAAACTTCTCTACAAATGTTTCATGTAAGGTTCTTATTCCACCCATATTTGGTTATTCATGCCCTTATACAGAACCCATAAATGTGACCAATCGGTAGCAAAATACCCTTGTAGTTTTCTAGACCAGTCTCTACTTAGCAATACATCGTAGGCTTCCGGGATGTCCACAATTACTATGCTTATGCACTGGTGAACTTTGTAATCAAATGATAGTTGAATAAGAACATTTATTAGTTCACCAATAGCTTGGACAAGAGACATGTCCATATGAATGATATGTGCATCAGTATTATCCCATTTAGCATTGATTTTCTTGGCAACAGACAACAGAATTATGTTTATGGATGTACCAGAATCAACTAAAAAATTGTTAACATTGTAATTGAAAATTTCGAAAGTCAATAAAAACAGAGGGCAGAGAGTGTTGGCTTCTAATGTCAATGCGTTTAATACTGATTCCAAGGGATCAAAAGACTTACCATATCCCTTCTGCAAAGAAGAAACATTATCACTTGATGAAGGTTGGTGAAGGCTCAGACTATTAAGAAATCTAGCGCATCGATATTAGGTGATTTATCTTAAATTGATAACTGGTTGTGAGTAATTTTTACTTCTTAGATTACGATCTTCGTTTACTTATATTATTATAGTGGTATTCTTCATCAAACAACTACCAATGCATAAACTATAAAGAGACAAGAGACACGGAATATAGGCTATCAGCCAGGGCCAAAACCTCTCCCACTTGAGAGGAAACCCAAACGAATTCTTCTTCTTATAGAGATTCCAACTGAAGAATACCAAGACCAAGACACAAATCTTCCTTGAGTCAACGAAAATCAAACTTCTTATCCTTCCTTCTTCTTGGCTTCTCTTCAATTTTGGCTACCTAGACCTTCACTAGTTTTGGCTTCCTTAAATTATGACTTCTTTGCATAGTGACTCCTTCTAGCTTGCATTGGTTTCCTCTTAAACTTGCCCTACGTCCAACTCAGTTTCCAAGAGGAATGTAATTATTTTATGCTCCTTCTCCTGCAACTGATCCTTTGCTTCCTCACACGTGTAGAGGTAATCAACCCAAAAACATACCTGAAAAGAGATTGGTTTATACTCTTCTCTCCTTTGTTTGATAATGGGTCTCCTTAACCAACTTTTCACCTCTTTTTATTTTAGACTTTGACTGAATATCATCACCGAAATTGTATCTCTGAAATAAGGCTGAGCTGCCCTATTTATGTTGCCCATGCTAATTAGTTGACATGACATGTAGGTGAGCCGACATGTCCTTTGCTGGAGATATTATTATCCTTCTTGAAGCCGAATTGTAGGAGAGGTCTTGTGCTTTTCTTGGAGGGATTTCATACTTTATTTAATGACTTATACAAAATGTAACATGCCCAAGAAGGGTCCTTCATACGTGACATTGACTCAAAATGACTTTTATGACTAGATGACATATCCTAAAGGTTCACAATGGGAACCTTAACTAAAATAAAATTCCTTGATCATGAAACCCATGATCCAAATACTTACAAAAATAATTTTATTTTCTTCTTTTCATCAATTACATAAAATCATAATTTACACATGTCATTATGAAGACTAAATCTAGTTATGCTTTTCAATGCTCCCTCTTAACTAGGGAGGTATTCATAATGGTACTTGGTCATTCTTAATCTGAAGAATATCTCATAAGGAGAATCAGATTGGTAACCCATCTGTGTAGCGTCATATCAACCAACATTGTCACATAGCACGGCATTGACTAACAACTCTATATCTCCACGAGATCTGAGTACAATGTTGGCAAGACCAATGATGTGTAGACACCCTTATCATTGTCTCTCTCGGAACATACCCCACCCAGGTTCTCAAGGTGTGTTCCACCGGTACTATTCTTATCTTTGATTCTGAGTCCTCAAAGAATATCAATCCTAAACGACTACTCTTATCTTGGATGCCCTAACTCATCCTCAAAGAGAATTGGATGCGAGATGTTTGTTGAATCCTCCATTCTGTCTTCCCAAGTGAAGACAAGAATGATGTGTCTATCTCTTCCTCTTAATTAGGGAGTAAATACCTATTCCAATAAATGAATGTACTCATTCCTATGGAAGGAATGTGCCTAAGCTCTCTTTTGGCTTAGGAATTTTACTTCCAAGTTTCTTCCAAGTAACAAAATTGTTTATAGGATCCCTCTTAATTAGGGACCTATAACAACTCTTCCAATGGATATGATGGGACAACCATCTGCTTTGAAGAACTCCTCCTCACGATGTCATGAACTTATTTTCATTATTCAAGAGTCTACATGTTTTGGGACTTATTCATAGGGCACATACCACCCATCACTTTCGTCCATGAGTTAGTCATGTAATCATCGGAAAGTGACCTATCTGTACATATTTTGTCTTCCTTCATGCCATGTTTCCATAAGGATCTTTCGTCCTACTACATGGTTATCAATGGTGGAATATATACATAGGTCTTTCTTCAGCATCCCTCCATAAGCCCATCTAGATACTTGTTCAAAAATAAGAAAGGAATATATAAATCCAAAATTACCTTTGTGATTTACTTTCATCATGACATCTTCTAGTTTGAATCAACATCCTGCATACATACCGACACATCCCCTAAATATATATATTGTCAAGGGTCTCTTTCTTTTTCCAAATTCCATTAGAAGCTTTATATATTTCATGGAGATATCCTAGTCAAATATTCTTGGTCTATGGATGTTGATTGCCTTTTTCCATAGTTTCATATCCCACGATCTCTTCCTTCCTTTCTCATGCATTTCATTCTTAGGAACTTCTAACCAAAGTTCCTCCAATTTTCATCAACCACCTCATATTACATATCAAGACATATTATGTTGATTTCATATAGACAATGTATGAATCGTGCCTTCTAGCATCCTTTCAGAGGAGGAGATCCTTTTTCTTTTGATCATGCTCTCAAGATAGAGAATTGATACATGTTACCTGCAACCATATGACATGACTATTCAATGTTTAATATAAGCATACATACCTCATTTTCTTTTGGGTCATCCAAACTTACTGCAGTAGCTTACTTGATTGAAAGAGATTCAATCCCTTGAATTTCTTCATCTTTTATGTCATCATACCATCATGCCATTAATTCCACAAGTGAGAAAGAAAGATGGATCATGGAGAATGTGCATTGATTACCGAGCACTAAATAAAATAACGATAAAAAATCATTATGCCCTTCCTTGCATAGATGATCTATTAGATCAGTTGAAAGAAGTTGTTTATTTTTCCAAGTTGGACTTGCATAGTGGCTACCATCAGGTCAGAGTTGCAGAGCAAGATGCATGGAAGACTACTTTCAAAACAAAGCAAGGATTGTATGAGTGGTTGGTTATGCCTTTTGGCTTAACTAATGCTCCTGCTACTTTCATGAAAATAATGAATGATGTACTCAGACCTTTTATTAATGATTTTGTCATTGTATATTTGGATGACATTCTTATATTTAGTAAAACATGGGAAGGGCATTTAAAGCATGTCAAGCAGACTCTAGATGTTTTGAAAAAAGAAAACCTTTATGTTAAGCTCTCAAAATGTGAATTTGGCAAAACATCTTTGAATTATTTGGGTAATATTGTAGGGGGTGGTGAATTGAAGATAGATCCCTCTAAAGTTACAATCATTGTAAACTAGCGTAAACCCAAATCTGCTACAGAAGTTAGAAGCTTCTTAGGAGCAACACAGTATTGGAGAAAGTTTTTTTCTAACTTTTCCTTGATTGCAGCTCCCTTACATTCTTTAACAAGATTGAACAAGGTGTTTCAATGGGGAGGCAAACAGAAGAAAGCCTTCGACACCTTAAAAGAAAAGATTAGTACAACACCAGTACTAGCATTGCCTGACCTTCAAATACCATTTGAGATTGAAATAGGCTAGTGACTATGCCATGGGAGCAGTGTTGATGCAGCATGGTAAACCCGTATGTTAGCATTCTGAGACATTTAATTATGCAGTAGTTAATTATCCCACATATGATAAAGAATTATATGCATTAGTACAGAGTGTGAAAAAGTGGAAACATTATTTAGTGGGCAAAGAGATAGTTATACACACTGATCATCAACCACTTCAATATTTGCACTCACAAACTAAGTTGCAACAATCAAGACACTATATGTGGATGGGTTTTCTACAACAGTTTCATCTTGTCATCAGATATAAAAAGGGCATACACAATAAAGTTGCAGATATGTTGTCTAGACCAATCATAAATGCATCCACTATACTTGAGCATAATTCAGTATTGCATGAAAGCTACATTGAACAATATGCTCAAGATATAGATTTTAAAGATGTATATGCAACTTTAAGTCATGGAAAACAAGTAGAAGAATTGGATTATCATGTTAAGGACCAACTCTTGTATCCTTTGGGAAAGTTATGCATTCCTCAAGCAGAAAGAGTAAAGATAATTCGAGAAGCACACACTTCTCTAATATCAGGTCACTTTGGTATAAGTAAAATAGTTGCACAGCTGCAAATATTTTGTTATTGGCAAAAAATGAATGAGACAGTTTCTAGATATGTAAGAGGGTGTACCATGTGTGCTTAAATAAATCCTAGCAATAGAAAACTAGGCTTGTACACTCCACTACCAATTCCTTCTCATCCTTGGGAAAGTGTTTCTATGGACTTCGTTGGGGGACTGCCTAAATCTAGAGAAGGTCATGACTATTTATATGTTGTTGTGGATAGGTTCAGCAAAATGTGTATTTTAATATGTTGTAACAAACATATTATAGCTAAACAAACTGCAAATTTGTTCTTTCAACATGTATGGGTTCATTTTGGATTACCCACTTCCACTATATCTGGTCGAGATACCCAATTTGTTGGGAAATTTTGGTCAAGTTTGTGGGCATTGATGAACACTAGACTAAAGAAGAGCACAACTTTTCATCCACAAACAGATAGCCAAATAGAAGTGGTCCACAAGACAGTGATCCAGTTTCTCAGAGGCTATTGTAGATAGCATCCCAAGCTTTGGTATGAACATTTATGTTATATGCAACATGCTTACAACCAAGCTAAACATTCTTCCACACAGAGAACTCCTTTTGGGACTTTTTTTGGTTTCACGCCAAGGTCTCCCTTGGATTTTGTCTTTGGTAAAGACATAGTGGTTGATGGACACAATGATGTCGACAAGGCAACCAAGTTCATCGAAAAAATCCAAGAGATTCACCAGGGAGTATAGGAACAACTAGAAAAGAGCCAAGCCAAGTACAAGGCAAGGCATGATAAGCATCAGACCGAGCATAGTTTCCAAGTGGTGATCAAGACTAGATGTATATCAGAAAAGACAAAATACAAGGTGAAGGTAAGAAGATGAAGCTAATAAGGTATGGACCTTTCAAGATACTTGAGAAAATTGGTGAGAATGATTTTCACCTTGATTTACCAGCTTACATGCACATCTACTCAGTTGTTAATGCAGATAGCTTGAGGCTATTTGAACCTTCATTGATTAAAGATCTCGAAGACCAGAGTTAGTTTCCTTCTATTGATGATTTGTTACCTAAATATATCAATGAGTTGCAGGAAGATACAATTTTGGACAAGAAGGTGAGAACTATGCACAAGGGGAATGTTGAGTACCTTAGGATTAGACTGAAAGGTTTGAAACCAAGCAATGCAAGATGGATAGAAATTGAGTAGGCGAGGAAACTCTATCCTCATTTGGTTGGTGCTTAAAAACCAACTTTTGGTGGTCCAAAAGCTTTTTCAGTGGGAAGGCCATGATCCGAATTGGATCCTAGAACACTCTCTAAGTTTTCATGAACTCTTTCAATTATGCCAAAAAAGATTCAAGTCTTAAAAGGATCAAGCTATCAGAAGGAATCCTCATGACAGTTGCAGATTGTGACCAACACAGAGCAATGAGGATCCTCGGTCAAGCGTGTAGACTGATGGCCCATGGTAATGCGTACTAGGGGCAAACTGGCAAGACCGAGAGCCAAATCAGAGAACATGAGCAGATTCTGATACGCGATTAGTGCTAAATGCTAATCACGTATCACAGGGCATCTGTTGGGTTGTAGTATATTATTTCCACATAGTTAATAGGGGGTTTGAGGGGTACCCGTAACCCCACTTTATGGGGTCCGGGGCAGCGCCTCAGAAAATTTTGGTTTTGGACCCTATGTTAGGTTGGGCGGACCCACTTATGGTTTTGTGCATGATTTTCGCACATGTTTTTTTGGACGCGATGGTTTTCGGTCCATGGTATTGGATCGATGGTTTTTTAGTCCATGGTATTAGACGTTATGGATTTTCGGTCCATGGTATTGGATGCTTCGGCATGTATAAATATGTATTGTAACATTGAAAGGAACATAATGAAAAATCAAGCTGGTAATCTCGGTTTTGAGATCCAGCGGGAAATATCTGTGTATATGTGTTTTATGTGTTATGCTCTCGCATTTTTATTTTTCCTGTGATATAGAATTCGTATGCAGGTAATTTCTGTACGGGGTTAAAACCTACAATGAAGTATTCAAGAATCAACCCAACAATAGGGATATAAGACATCCATACTGAATTAACAAAGGAGTTTAGCCAGCCAAAGTCAGAAGTGCAGGCAGTTGTAGGATTCAAAGAGATCATGATGATGCCTAGTGAGACCCTGTGGGACTTGGATCAGAGGTTGAAAAGCACCATTTGTGAGGCCAACATGACCTTGATGGATGCACAACACCACACTTGGTTCATTGCATCATTAACACCATATTTGAAGTTGGCTTTGTCACAACAAAAAATATCAACCCAATCAAAAGTGGTGGAGGTAGCATTACGGCTACACGAAACCCCAATACAAGACCCAGGGTTGGAAGTTCAGCAAATCCAAGCATAGGTCCAAAATTTGTGTTTGGAGATATAGAACTTAAAATAGGATTAGACACCATGTTTGGAGGTTCGAGAGGAGGTATGGTGTATAAAGTGTAGGAGTCTGGGACACGATAAAGATCATTGTCCGGTCTTGGTGAATTTTGTGGTCACAGGGGCACCGACACCATTACGACTAGAGGCACAGGCAGGGCCGAGCATGATCACCCCACTCTGATGCACAATCTGTCGGTTAGGAGGAAATCACAACACTAATAACTTTCATCTACTTCAAAAATACAATCAAACCCCCCAGTAGCTCTTTTGCAACTTTTGATGGACCAGGCACCTGCCTCCAGAATGCAGACTGAGGTGAGAGGTCAGGACCCAGTCATGACAATGGTGCGTGGTGGATTCCCAAGACAGGGTCGAGGGTGATGTTGAATGGGACTTGGGAGGGGTCATGGGCAGCTAATCTGTTACAATTATGGAGGACCAGGACATTACACGTGGGATTGTACCAATCCGACCCGAATATCATGTCCTTATTTTGAGCAATTCGACCATGAGCTACTAGATTGCCCCTTGCTGATCGCACAAATTCACAAAAAGAAGATAGCACCTCCTTCAACAATGCAAAACGTGTAAAGGATGAGATCTAAGCCATGCAACGACAAACCTATGGTAAACATGGTATTGCGAAGTGGCGTAGCCATAGGAGAGGTCAATGAGGAAACCAATATGGATGCTAGGGAAAGCTTCATGGGCATCTTTACCCAAGGTAGTAGGGATCGACCTGAGCTGGCTAGGGATCCCTCGATGTTGACTACCTTTTAGAGACATGCATAAAATTACTTCGCGACAACAGGGCAGTCAAAGGGTTACAAGAAGTGATTAATAGATGCGCAGGGTGGGGTAAACCTCGCGTAGTCCAGAAATTAGGAAGACACGCATCACAGACTGGTCAGGAAATGTGGTTAAAAACACAGATTGGGGACTATGAGATGGATTAGGTCATTATGGACCTAGGTTCGGATGCAAACATATTGCCTAAACAGAGTTGGGAGCGCATGGGTATGCCTACACTATAATGGTTTGCTATCCAATTACAGATGGCCAATCAGCGGAAGATCTTGCCCATGGGAAGGCTGTAAGGAATTACAGTAGACATTGATGGCACAAGTACCCACACAGATTTCAAAGTGATTGAAATCATGGACGAAAATAGCCCATACCGTATTGCTAGGGATAGACTGGACCATTGACTTGAATGGGGTTATTGACCTCAAACAGAGGAATATGATATTTGAGAATAAGTCGCTCTGGGCACTCATTTCGCTAGATCCAATAGATGGACCATGATACACATAACCTGTGCGCAATGAGGAAAGGGACGATGCATTGGATTGTCTCTACAAAATTGCTACAAATAGGCCAAAGGAGGAGTGGAGACTTTCACGGGGCTACGAAGACTCATGCACCTATGATTTAGATGAAGAAGATGAGTGATGGAAAAACAGGGTGAATGGGTTAACCACATTAAACTATAATATGATGATGAAATCCCTGTATTGTGTTACAGCTTAGACCCGCGACCTGCTGATGTATGATGGGCTCACAGTAGTGGATGAATTCTTGGTTAAATTTGAAAGTGTGGTACCAAAGGACCAATAGTTTGATGCACTAAAATGGACATTGTGTGCAACACCAGTGCGATGGTTGGATACCCATGAGGGGACCTTTGAAGATTGGCGAAGTCGCAGGTGCATGATCCAGATAAGATTTGGGAAGTGAGAGCTACGGATAATGATGAAATACAATGGATGAGATGATCCACCCCTGCACCTAACCAAATGGACCAAAGCTTATGGTACAGGGCCTCAACTAGAATGGGTACACTTATTTTATCATACCGTGAATGTCATTCCAAGGAATTGGTATACGGAAATGGAGCTCCGAGATGGCACTGGTGAGTGAGATATCCTACGCAAAGGGTTTATGTCGAAATTTCTCTTTGAAGACCAATGGATGAATACCGTGGATGACGCATTACAGCTAGTAATTATTTCCATATTCAAAACACCACTGGAACCAGTAGAAGTCATACCATCAGACTGGTCATGACAGTTGAGCCAAGCCTTAGCATGTTACAATGTACAAGTAGAAGATGATGAGGATGAACCGCATAACATCAATATACCAAAATCCGAAGGGAGTTGTGAGGTGCGTGACCATGAGATAGAATATCTAGATATTATGGTGCCATTGAAATCAAAGCAAGTAAATATCGTAATATAGGAAGAGTCGAAGTATGCTACGCTTGGGGAATACTAGGGCGATGCCATGGTGGAAAATGTGATTGAGTTGCTCCAAGAATACCAAGATTTATTCCCTATAGAAATTATGGAACTGAAAGGGATTCTAGGAGACCTCGGAATGATGAAGATAACATTGAAGCCAAATAAGAAGCCAGTGAAGTAGCAACCCTACTGATTGAATCGAAAATACAAATCAAAGGTCCGTGAAGAATTGGATAAGATGTTAGCTGCAAAAATTATTGAACCGGTTCAGGAGTCTGATTGGGTAAGCCCTATGGTCATGTAGGAGAAGAAACAGAAGGGTGAGATCTACATCTGCGTAGATCTATGGAAGCTCAATGATGCTTATGTTAACCATCCATCTCCAACACCCTTTACATATGAGGTACTAGAAAATGTGGGCGAGCAGGAAGCACACTCCTTCCCAGATGGGTTCTCTGGGTACAATCGGATCAATATGATGCTAGAGGATTGGAGCAAGACAATATTTGTTACTGAATGGGGTTGTTTTCAGTATATGGTAATGCCCTTTGGGATGAAGAATGTGCCGGTGATATTTTCCCATATTGTGGTAGCCACATTCAAGGAATTTATCCACAAGTTCTTAGAAGTCCACCTGGACGACTGGAACATTTTTGGCTTGGTTAAGAAACATGTCGCAAGCTTATGATTGATGCTAGATACCTGTCGTTGGCACTAGATTGCACTCAACCTAAAGAAGTTTACTTTCGACATCACTTTCAGGAACTTTCTAGGCCATGTGGTTTGTAAGGAAGGACTGATGGTGGATCTAGAAAATATCACTGTCATACGAAATCTGCAAGCGTCGTGAAGTGTAAAGCAGTTATGCGCTACATTAGGACACACAGGCTACTACTGGAAGTTTATAAAAAGCTATGCCTAGATCACGACTCCAATGGAACAGTGACTAAAGAAGGATGCTACATATTGTTGGAATGAGGAATGTAACAAAAGCATGGAAAATCTTAAGGAAATTATGGCATTTGCTCCTATCTTGGTCTTTCCAAAATGGGATGTTGAATTTCATGTACATGTCAACGCATCATGTATCGTGTTGGGAATGGTATTTACTCAAGAAGGAGCGGAGGGTATCAATCACCTGATTGTGTTTGCATGTCATGGGTTGTCTAAAGTAAAAAATAATTACTCTACTACTGAGCGAGAGGGATTAGCGATGGTATACGTGCTCCAAACGTTCCACCACTATCTACTCGGAAGACATTTTAAGATGTATATTGATCACTCTGCGCTCAAGTACCTAGTGAATAAGCCTATGTTGGGGGAGCGCATCTGTCGGTGGTTGCTGTTGTTTCAAGAATATGACTTTGAGGTTGTTATAAAGCCAGGACATCTGAGTTCAAGTCCGGATCACCTGTCCTGAATTGAGACCGGGGAAGAACCAACAAATCTAGAGGAGGGACTCTTAGACGCCAAGTTATATGCCATGCACATTGCAGAATGCCACTTCGAAGATATAATCCACTTTTTAACTACGGGCACTATGCCACAAGGATATTCGGTCCAACAAAAGAAGGAATTGGTGATACGCACAACATATTTTACTGCAATTGCAGGCCACCTCTATAAGATGGGCAAACGATGAAATACTGCACAGATATGTACCCGAATTCGAGCGTGAACAAATCCTATCCGAATCACATGGAGGGGTTGTTGGTGGACATTCTGAGGGCCGCCCCACATTCCAGAAGATTCTTCGCATTGGATTATGGTGGCCCACTCTACATCAAGATTCAAAAGCATACTATCGGGCCTGCGATGTATGTCAACGAATAGCCAAACCATCGCAAAGGGATGAAATGCCACTTTATCCATAGATGATGCTACAACGATTTGAGAAATGGGCAATCAACTTCGTCAAACCTATTGAACTAGGAGAAAATACAGGCACACGTTATACCATCACGATGACTGAGTATTTGACTCGATGGGCTGAGGCACAACTAGTTAAGGATTACACGACTATGACAGCAACAAAATTTTTGTTCGAGAACGTACTGACGAGGTTTGGTTGCCCCAAAATTCTCATGAGTGATAGGGGAACACATTTTCTAAATGAAACGCTCAGCTCACTCACTGAGGAATTTCAGATATATCACCAACAGAGTACACCATACCATCCACAACCAAATGGGATCGTTGAGCCGTTCAACAAAATTTTGGAGACCGCATTGACTAAGGTCTGTAATGAGCGATGAAACGACTGGGATTTGTGTATCCCTATTGTGTTATGGGCATACCAAACTATGTGCAAGAAGATGATAGGCCAAACACTGTTTTGCTTAGTCTATGGCAAGGAGGTCGTTATGCCTATGGAATATATTGTGCCTAGTCTGCGGATCGTGGCAATCACAGGTATGGCAGACCGTGGGGTATTGGAAGAGAGGCTTGCACAACTAGAAGAAATGGAGGAGGAACAGTTTCTGGCTAGATTCCATCAGTCGGTATAGAAACAACATGAGAAAGCGTGGCATAATCACCATATCAAGGTGTGCACCTTCAAGGAGAATGACCTAGTATTACTTTATGACAGTAAGTTCAAAAAATTCCTAGGTAAACTTCGCATGCACTAGTTGGGACCCTATGTTGTCAAAGAAGTTACCGATGGGGATGCGGTTCAGCTGGCTAGACTCAATGGAGACCCCTTCCCATGAAGAGTAAATGGAATTCCCCTAAAGCTCTAAATAGGCGGGCTAACCACCTCACTAGCCAGAAAAAAGATAGTATCATCGCTCCACCCAGTTGAAAGAGAGCGTGGGACAGTAAAGCAGCATGGGGGACAGATGTGTGAGTACTACGGTGCATGTACACTTGACCAAACACACGGATCGCAGTTGCGTGAGAAGGCTCCCATAGACGCACTGACAAAAGGAATGATGACCGTTGATATCACTATTCATGACATGATGTCTGCATTATGGAAAAAGGGAGTGGGTGGCAGGAAATTAAGAGAAACAGTATGAACCAAAGATGGAACGATCTGCCATAGGTTTTACATGACAATTTTACACGAACTGGAACATGCATCAATTAGTGCATTTCAAATTCACATGGCTTATAAATCACTGAGGGGAATCCACTAGGTGGCCTGCCCTTCGGAAACATAGATTGAGTTGTTCATTATCTCTACACAAGGCATGCACCCGAAGGCAGTAATCTAGTTGATGAAGAGGCATGACTCTCTAAGGAGTATGTGGGTGACAGCTGCAGGCATCCCACAGACTGCAACATCACCAGTAGGAGAAGTACTGGAAAAGAGGGAACATGAAGCAGAATTGGCGCGGAGGTGGTCACCTCACCCAGGGGCAGGCCGATGCACTACAATAGGACAACAAAAGGATGGATAGATGGTGACCACGGGTAGATATGCAGTTAATAATTCATCTTTGATGTCCGTCGAAGAATGAGATCTTGCTGATAGTAGACATGGTCTTGCAAAATTGCGACACAACTTACAGTAGACGGTTTGAAGAGAAGATACGAAGGTCAGAACTGGCTGCAGTGGTACCAGGCGGTCCTGTATGCAGCTCCCACGCTCACGCTAAAATCCTATTAGGGCATGTCATGTGTCAACTGATTAGAGCAGAATGAGAATCATCGATTACAAGACATGGTAGACACACTGAAGCATGATCTAGACGAAGCATTGCAGGAGACAATGAAGGAGTAGTAGGACAATTAGTGTCACTCAAAGGCAGGCAAACCGGGAAACCAGGGCAGAGCATCTAGCCATGCCACTGAGTGACTTTGGACGAGTCACGATGATTGTGTTAGGGGACTGTTGGGTAGTGGAGGTTCCACATAATGGTTTTGGGGTAGAAAGCTCGAAAAATAGGATTAAATGATTGTAAAAGCTCCACTGGAAGCATGGAGCGCGAATTATAATAGGTTGATTCAAAGGGTAGTGCACCCAGAAATAATGAAAATAAATATAAATAGAGTCGACCTACGGAGGGATCGCGGGCCAAGGAAGGATATAAATAAAGTGCGACTCTATGAGGGAAAGGCAGTTCCTTTGGAAGATAAAAAAATGTAATGGGTTTTTGAAGAAGATAGTCTGAAAAGCATATGTAAGTCCAAGTCAAGGGTTAGGGTAGTAGATAGAGGATTTTTAGTTGTGTGCGCAGAGGCTTGGAAATTCTATAGCTGGGTGCACAGACCCCTGCAGCTGAGTGCGCAGGGTAGATCTGGATGTGTTGGTGGGAAATACTAGTAAAGATAAGTTTCTTCTATTATTTTGTGTTATCACACATCTGAGTTTATGTTTTATCATGCTATATCTATTTAAATGTGAATGTGAAGAATGTATGCAAATCCGGGTTCATTTTAATGCGCAAATCAATTGTGTTGATTAAATGTTTGATAGAAGACCTTGTTGATCTGTAACTACATCCTCCAATAGAATAGAGCACTAATAAGAAAGATATAATCAATCTAGATCTGTGTGAATACCAAGCAGCGTGGAGCTGTAAACTAGTGTTTCAAACCTCTATACCACACCGAGACATCCCCACGGTGTGGAAACCTAGTTCCAGCACCCTCGCTTACTACCTCAGGTGGGACCTCAGTCCGCGCTCCACGGGCTGTTGGCGAAAAGTCCGGTAGTTATGGGATTTGTTTGGCTAAATAACTCTTCTGAACCTAGGTTAGGCCCATATAAGCCAACATATGGCGTAGCAGGTCCTAACACTCTTTGGAGGGAAACATGGAGCTGTTTAGGGGCTATCTATGCCCAGGACAGTATCCAAGGGTGACATCATCTCTTCAAGACTAGGCTGCAGCAAAACGGAGACTAATTATGTAGGTATTTATGGGTTGTTGCAGCATACACATACCCTAGAAAGGGACAACAGTACATCAGACTTGGAGCAACAGTTGTGTCATGTGTTGGGTCAAAGATTAGACCTATTTTGGATTAGTTTCTTGAGCAAAAATGGGTTCATGATGTATAGTGTGAGTACATGATGTAGACTGCATCATAGTGCATATAGGAGCAGTGATGCATAAGCATGGTGTAGATTAATGTTGCTAGAAATTGGTGCATCAATTGGATAGCGAGCTAAAGATGGCCATATAGCAACTGTGAGAATGTATTGCACCCCCAGGATGATGAGGTATTGCAGCAACATGATGAGTAGGTATTGCAACATGCATTTGGGTTCAACATAGTGCAATGAAGAGCTTAACATAGTCTACCAATACAATGACAAGTATAGTCATGGTCAATGAAGCATGCTGAGATGCAGCATAGTGATGACAGGTGCAGCATCGTGCAGAATAGTGAGGTGTAGCATGATGATGAGGAACAACATAATGATAAGTGAAGCATGGTGATGGAGTCACCTAAGAGAATCAGTTGAAGCAGCATATCTTCAATTGAGTTAAGCTACCTCATTATCATCTTCTTAGAGATGATCTATTTAGATAAGTCAAAGTATTAACTTATGTTGTATATGTATTATCTCTCTCTCTGCTGAACTATTAAATAACATATAAGAAGAATTCATCAAGGGTTTCCCCACATTAGGGTTTTCCCTGGTTAGTACCGCATCTTGTGTCCTCTTGTCTTGGCTTGTCTTCTGCGAATTATGTTTATGTTCTATCTGCAATTTACTATTATGCTGACGTGATTGCTAATCTAGAAAATATATTGAGCTAACTATGAAAATTGAAATAGATTTCTCTGAGCATAGAACATACCTAAAATTAACAAAATGTGCATTCACTTTTATTTAATATTAGGAAATAGTGCAGATACAATTATCATGCTTTTAAGTTTACTGATTTCTTTTGAGATTAATTTATTTTGTCACAACTTATCCTTATTTGCAACTTTTCAATTACAACTCTTGTTATAAATCTCCATTGTAATGGTTGTAACCATTGTGTCAATTATTTTACTATGGTGACCATTCTCTTATGGCTCTCTTTTAAAAGGCTTTCCCAGGTAAAGATTCATTATAACCTTAATAGTTTGGGCTTTTTGTCCATTACTGACATATAATTATTATAATTTACTATCATTATTGGTAATAACCGCTATATCAAATGAATGAATTCCAACTATCCTCTTCATGGACTCATATTTTGTTATCAAGGACATTCTATGTCTTCCTCAACTTGGACGAGCATTATACTTAAGTTTTCTTGACCAGCTTCTTTATGTATATCTGCATACCCTACACTTTTCTTTATGTATAATAAAGTTTCCTACTTTTTTTTTATTCAAATGGATCCAATATAACCTATACAGATTCAATCCTTATTTCTGAATTTCAAGCTATCTCCATGCTGCTGGGTATACGCAGCCTGGCCGAGGGGCTATGATAAACACTTACAATGTTTAGCATTCCATTATCCCCAATTAACATATTTCCTTTCATTAGTTATGTCCATGAATAAATATTTTCCCTGTACCATATTATCGTTGTTTTCGGTTTAGTAAAACCAATTTTTCCACATTTGCGGATAAGGTTCTCTATATTATACAATGATGGTTTCCTTTCACTTAATATTCCTTGTACAAGTTTTAGTGCATATAATATACTAATTCTTTCATTACCATGCATGCCAGTTCCCTTGGTAAGAAATTAATCCTTATATCACTCCTTATTGTTTTGATATGTATTGAAGGTAGAAATTAAATGTTTCTTACTTGATATCAATAACATTTGACTTCCTGTATGCCCGACTATTGATTAATCTCTCAAAAATATTATTTTTCACAACTATTAATAGGCAGTCATCCTACTGATAACCCCCACAAATTTTTGAATACTTTACTTGTTTATTTGTGTTCATCTTCCAATTTGTTGGTGTTTTTCATTTCCTCATTGCTTCACTTCACGACTTCTTCCTTATCGAAATAAATATGTGTTGGTGTTCAAATATGAATCATGTAATTCAGCCAATTCCACATTAATTGTCAGCTCGGGACGCCATTGGTTATTTCAAGGATATCATGCAAGGTATATGAGGCCACAATTTCCCTACCTGACATTCGACATGTAATCATAACAATGTGAAACAACAAGTTATAAATGTAACAGAAAATAAGAGTAAGAACAAGTTAAGACTCACATTAACACACTGAAATCATTACACAACAAAGAGAACACAACAAAAATTAAATCTACGCACGCATCTAATCCAACCACATCTGGTCCCATAAGGGCTTCACTTAATGAACCTCTAACATAGCACGTACATTCACAGAATATTAAACAATACCCTTAATTTGACTACATATTGGAAAATACCTCTAAAAATCACATCAATTAATACCCTACCGATACAAACCCAATACATCTTCCTAATTAAAACAACCCCTACCTCACTAGATATTGTAGGTATCCATCTTTTCATTAACATTTTTTATACCCCTTTATATTTTTTCATTAACTTTGAGCTCCATTTTTTATACCTAGCAATATAAAAACACATTACCCCCTATTATATTCTTAATGTATTATGTCATTTTTTCCTCAATATATATCTCCCAATATGACTGGATGTGGTACAATATTGCTCCTCTAGTGAAGCCCCTGTGGTTGGTCCTAAGAGTGGGCCCAACTCCCTAATAAAGGTTGTGGCAAGATTGAAATCTATAAAATACTCAAAAGATAAACAATTGTATTAATCAGAATATCATTAGAAAGGTCTGGTCCTACAGTTCAAAAATATCATATATTTCCTCAAAGTGACTTTCCCAGCCTCATAATCATTACCTATACGTTTTGTTTAATCAACTGATAGTGTCTAAGATTATGACAATTGTCTGCCTGCAAAAACATAACAGTTTCTTGAGATACAACGAAATTCAAAGATAACACTTATGCAATTGATAGGTTGATCCACCATTGTAGCTGATACCCAAAGATAACATTTCCAGCTCAATAGTCATCATACACAGAACATGCCTTTGATCATCGTTCCTCCAAATCTACATGAAACTTAAATTACCAAGTCAGTTAGGAAATAATCCCCTACAACTACGCTTCATTGAGTAACAATTCAGAAAGAGATGATAATAGGTGTTCCTTCACTATTAAGAATACAAATAGAACAACAAGGGCATGAAATGAGTACATTAAAGGGATAAAAATGTGGGTAAAAAGTAGGAAAAATTAGGAACGAGCATCTCCCCGCAACCAACCTTTTTGCATGTCCCCATGCAACTCGTCTCATGTGCAGATCTGTGTTAGAGCCACTGTGGTTAGCATGGAGTTTTGCAAGGTCATACTTCGTAACCATTTCTGTTCCAAGAACATTTTATCAATTTGTGTGAATGACTTCCTTCCACCAATCCTTGTGTACCACATATGCTAGTGTGTACTACTCAACTGGTAACCAAACAATGGGTAAACAAAATCTCATACCCATCCATCAGGTCCCACAGGTCTGAATACATGTGCTATATCTTGGTACTCTATCCAAATCCCAAACAAAATTACGAGCCTGAAAAGGTTCACATATCCTTACTGTAGTTTATGACAACACCCATCATTCCTAGCATTCGGCTTGGCCCTCAACTTGACAAGTAAAAATTTTCTTTGTACACATATTAGCAAACCACTTCTATGTTGCCAGCATCTAACCCCTCTGTCCTTCTATTCCTAAGAATGTACAATGTTTGCTAAAAATATTCATAGCCTGACAATGTTATACCCAAGCTACAAGTGACCCATTCACTTGGTTCTCTTTGAATGTGTTGAAGGATTTCTTCCACTTAACTTGGTTAAGTGTGAGGGAGGTGAAGGTTCTTAACTAATTATTCCCCACAAATGTCATTGGATTGAACAATTGATTGGTCACCAGAAAATAATCATGCATGTAGATTTCGCACATCAAGTGCTGGTTCATAATATTGTGACCATTTTGGATCCACATAAATTGTATCAAATCTTCGATTTCGTGGCTTATCTCTTGGTGGATGCTCTCCAAATAGAAGAATAGGTAATCTATGTGGAGGAACATAGAATAACTATGAGGAGGAGGTTGTCATGAAATTATTTGCTGCGCTAGAGTGAACATTTCATCTTTGATAACCTTTAGTAGTTGCACCTGTTCTTCTAGTTCCTCAAACCTTTTCTTCTGCTTTTCCTGTTGCTTCTTGGCCTTCTTCATCTGGTTCATGTAATTAGTCACTACCATTGTAACTTTTTCTCTAATTCCTCTCACCCCTTCTCTGTGAGCTTTTAAAGAG
The DNA here is from genome assembly GCA_000404065.3 of Pinus taeda. Taxonomy (NCBI): domain Eukaryota; kingdom Viridiplantae; phylum Streptophyta; class Pinopsida; order Pinales; family Pinaceae; genus Pinus; species Pinus taeda. The sequence continues at coordinate 206,992 of APFE031203212.1, read as the reverse complement.
ATAGACCCCCGCTGAAGATGAGATGTCGGAGCCTGCCATTTCTGAATTTCAGTGGTGAACAAGAATTCCCATGATTCAAACAGATGTGACAATGATTTGGTCTATACTGTTGCTAAAGTGGTTTTGGCTCTAGGACACACAACAACCCAACAGAAATTAGTATTGCGCTTCTTCACCTATCTCTATAAGCGTAACACCTGCCTCCTTAACTTAATAATCTCCAATTTTAATTGCATATTTTCTTTGAATTGTGACTAGTACCTTTCTTGGATGGGGGCCCATCTTTTTATGCACTTTTCAATAAATTCTTGCTTGATAATGACCTCATCCGCTAGTCTCGCGACTGGTGTTGGATTTGGCAGGCTGATGTCAGGAAACCCGTCCACCAATTCATGATTCCCCCTTATTTCCTCTCTTCGCTCATCAACTTGGGGGGTGATCCTAACATATTTCTCTGCGGGTCTTGAAACCATAGAATTTTCCCTGAATGACTTCAGAGCTACTACGGGCCCTTGTGGAGAATGATTTTCAATACCTTTTTCTTGTGGTTGTTCTCTTGTTTGGTTATCCTCTTCCATTTGCTAAAAAATTGGTTCTGGCCCTTCCAGATCAATATGAACAACAACGTTTTCTCTGAACGACTTTGTGTGAGCAGCACCAACACTAGTTTCTTCAATTATTTGCTCAAAATTTGTTTCTCACCCTTGCAGTTTGATACCAACAATAACATCTTCTTCCAACGACTCTGTACGAACATCGGTAGCCACCATTTCTTCAATTTTCCCCTCGGTGGACACTGGTTCTTGTGTAATAGTGTCAACCACTAACCCTTCAATTTGTTCAATTTTTCCACCAGTCGACATTGGTTCTTGTGTAAAAGTTTCAACCACTAGTCCTTCAATTTGTCCAATTTGTCCACCAGTCGACACTTGTTCTTGTGTGACAGTGTTCACAATGGTGCCTCTATCTATTCCTACAAATTCCAGTATCGGGGGAGAGATATTTTCTTTCGCTAAGCATCTAGGGGTGTGAAATTTCCTTACCCGTCTTTGCAGGGAGGTAGAAAGCAGAGAACGAGGGATATCCTCCTCGATTTCTATCCTTTCTGCACCTATTGTTTTAATTTCTTCTCCTTCCTCTAAATTTTCAGCACTTTCCTTCTCCTTTTCCTATGCCATATGCTTTTTTGTTACAGTTTCTTGCTTAGTAATCGATGCTGGTTCTTGTGTAACAACGTAGACTACAACTTCCACCTCTTGCACTAGTTTGTCCATCACTTTGGCAGGCGATGTTGGTTCTTGTGTAACATCACTACCTACAATTTCTTCTGCTGCTGAAAGTTCTTCCATCATCTTAGTCATCGGTTCTTGTGTAACAACATCGACTGCACTTCCTTCCACTTCCGTTTCTCCTATTTTGAGGTCGGAAATAAACATTGGTTCTTATGTAGCAACACTGCATGCACCTCCTTCTACCTCCATTTCATCTTCTTCTAGGTTAGCATTCGATGCTGGTTCTTTTGTAGTAGCATCGAGTGTGTCACTTTTCTCAATTGGAAATTTTGTTGTAGTTTTCTATATTGCGAATGATTCCAATTTATCGGTAGCCAACACTGTTTCTTATGTAACAGCGTCATCTACGACTTCTTCTTCTACCACTAATCCCTCTTCATCTCTTGTTGGCATCATGGCCGAAAGATCCTCATCTGCTAATTTAGTGTATTGTGGTCAAGCCATGGAAGTTTGTGATAGGACATGCACCACCAAAAACGTAATGAACCCATGGTTTTCTAGAATCGCCAAATGTTTCCGCAATTGATAAGCAGATAGTAACATTAACTAAAGAATATTCCATACAAAATCTGGCATATCCATAGAATGCACATGACAATAAGGCATGTAATAAGTTTAAAATGGTATTTGAACAGGGTAGCAAGCTGCCCTTCATAAGTGATGCATCGCACCAAAAAATACACGACCTTGTCCCATGAATGTGGCAAGGACTTTCAATCATATCCCCTTCCATTTTAAACCATGGTCTCACCTTCTTACAAGAATAACTACGTAAATTCTAGTAGAGGTGATTTCCAAGTGAACCATGTATGCTCACCTTACGAAAATCCGCTAATAGTCGAAATAAATTCCTCTATGACAGGAATTTCCATCCCACAAACTCTAGAATAATTTTGATTGAATCCCTGCAACCTCTAAAAATAGGTATGCCACCTTGCATTTTGAAAGACCTGTGATACATCCAGATGGCGTCAAACCTGCGGTGTGTCTTCAGGTTCATGCCTAACAACTTTCCCACCCATTCTGCAAATTTCTCTATAGAAGCACTCAGAGTAGTAGAAAAACCATTAAGGAGAGCATTATCTGGTAAAGTTGCGATGATAAATATTACAGTTGCAAGGGATGCGATGAAAGAGAAATCCGAGTTATGGAAAAATCCATGGTATATTATGGTAAATAATGGGAATTATTACAATGTGTTGGATAGGACCATAATTCAATACAATTGTACATAGTTCAAGTTCCAATGTGTATGGATAATTGCACAAGGTATGGTGGGCATCGAAATGTTGATGTGGAGTGTACGATTTGGCACAAGGTTCAACAACAATGATGATGAATCATTATTGTTGCTAAATACATGTTTAACATTACCATAGTACCTCCCCACCACTAAGAGATCATTGTCCATGATCATGTCTAGCCATTTCATAGATGAAATGTCAATGAAATCCATGAAGTTAGTTGGGGACATACATGGCAACTTACCATGATGCAGTAGCAACACCATACGAGTAACAACACCAGTGGTGTAATAGCAGCAACAAACTACCTACAAGAAAAAAAATTATAGAGTAGTAACAACATTTTATTATATATATAGATATATATATATTTAACAGGAGGTGCAAGGAAGAATTATCTGCACTAACAATTTCAAAACCAGGACCATCAGAGAGATGTTTAATAAAGGAATAATTGGAAACTATATGGTGATACAATCTAAGGCGTTGTTCATTTACATTAGGGGAGTATGTGCCTCATCAATTGTAATGATTCTAATAGTCTCGTTATCCAACACTGTGTCAACTTCATATGGTCCCATCCATATACAACACATTTTTCTTTTAAAATCTTTGAACTGAGAGTCATAAAGAAATTCCCAATCTCCTCTTTGAAAAACCTTTCTACTGATAAATTTATCACACCATTTAGTTCAATGTTGTTGAATTGCGGTAGTGTTATGGACAACTACCAAACAAATTTCATCCAACTCATTTAACTATTCTAGTCGGTGTTTCTAGGCATCTGAAAGATCCAAACCTACTTCAAGGGTTGTCTTGAGTGTCTTAATTTTGAATTCCACAGGAAACAAATGGGATTTCCCATATAAAATCTCATATGGTAAAAATCCTATTATGTTCTACCATGTTGTTCTATGCAGTCAAGGTACCTAAGGAAGCTTTTCATCTCAGTTTTGAAGATGGTTTGCTATAAAATCTCATATGGTGAAAATCCTATTATGTTCTACCATGTTGTTCTATGCACTCAAGGTGCCTAAGGAAGCTTTTCATCTCAGTTTGGAGGATGGTTTGCTATAGTCTTTGTAAGGATATTCTACAACACTTTATTTGTACTCTCGACTTGATTATCTGCCAGAGGATGATATCAAGATGTCACCCCGTGCTTGATTCCATACTTCTTCATAAGTCTTGCTATCAGATGTGATGTGAGGTGCATCCCTCCGTTTGAAACTATCCCTCTAGGAGATTTGTACTGAGCAAAAATTTCTTCAAACAAGAATTATGAGATAACTTGTTTTGATTCTTTCACAATAGCCTTGGCCTCTACTCACTTTGTCACATAATCCATGTACACTAGAATGTGGACTTTTTGATGTGAGGATGGATTGAATGGCCCAATGAAATCAATATCTCGTTTCTCAAAGGGCTCAAGAACTAGTTGTGGCTGTTACAACATCTCATCTGAGTAACTAGGCTATCCCATCCACTGGTAGCTATCGCACCGTCTGACATATTTCCTTGCAACACAAAAAATAGAGGGCCAATAATACTCCATATGTAACACCTTATGACCTATCCTCTTATCTGCAAAATTCCCTCCACAGGGGCCATCATGAGCATCATTCAAGACATCATAAATGTCATCTTCGCCTATGTAGCATTAGATTTGTTGATCAGGTCTTGTATAAAAGAGGTATCCCTGTATCCATGAATAGTAAGAACTATTATGGATAATCCTTCGTTGCTCCCTATATGGTAAGTGTTGAGGTACTTTTTGTGTAGCAAGATATTTAGCAATATCTGCATACCACAGAGTGTGACTAGAAATTGCAAAAACATGTTCATCTAGAAAATTATCCTTCATAGGTGCACCTTCATCACTAGTATCTAGCCTAGATAAGGAATCTGCAATTACATTACATTTCTCCGGCTTATCTACAATGGTAATATCAAATTCTTGAGTTAATAATAACCATCTTGTAATACGACTAGAAGTTATTAGTTTATTATCAGATACCTGATGGTTGTATAATTAGCGTGAACGAAAGTGGGATACCCTATAAGGTAATGCCGAAACTTATTAATAGCATAAATAATAGCCAAAAACTCTTTTTTAGTTACCGTATATTTTAGTTAAGCATGAGCCAAATTCTTGTTGACGTAATAAATTGCATACAGTTTCTTGTCCTCCTATTGTCCCAAGATTGCCCCTATTGTTGTGTGAGAAGCATATATAGAGTTATGAAAAGAGAGCTTCCAGTCAGGGCCACATAATATTAGAGCTTTACAAACTAGTTCTTTTATTTTCACAAAGGCTATTTCACATTCAAAGGATATGAAATGAGAGTTGTCGACACAAACTCTTCATCCTTAAGTAACAATTGAAAAAGTGGAAATTCTATCTTAGATTTTTTTTTTTTTTTTATAAAATGTCTATAATAGCCAACATAACCAATGAAGCTACATACCTATGTCAGTGTCTTAGGTGTAGGAAAATTTAATATTACCTCTACCTTGGAAGGATCAACCCGAATTCCTGCAACTAAAAGTAGATGTCCCAACACTATTCCTTCCTTCTTCATCATTAGGAATTTTATTGCACTAAGAGAAACATGTGTTTTTTTACATATTTTAAGTACTTTCTCTAAGTTTTCAAGATCTTCTTCAAAGGAATCCCCATATAGGGTGAAGTCATCCATTTAGATTTCAACACTATCATTGACTAGATCACAAGAAAATCCTCAATATTACCCGCTGAAAGGTAGTAGGTGCATTACAGAGACCAAATGGGAGGACTCAGTATGAAAATGTTCCCCAAGGGCATGTGAAGGTAGTTTTATCTTGATCTTCATGAGCTATTTGGATCTAGTTGTACCCTAAATCTGTCTAGAAAGGAGAAAAACTTATTTCGGACTAATGTATTAAGGAACTGGTCAATAAAAGGTAAGGGAATATGATCCTTCTGAGTTTCTTTATTTGATTCCCTGTAATCAACACAAATATGCCACTTTCCATTCTTTTTTGGGAAAATTACTAGTGGGGATACCCATTGACTATCCGAGATTGGGTAAATAAATCCCACATCCAATAGTTTTTGTAATTCGTCTTTCACAGTGTTCTTAAAATAAGGATTCATTATTATTTGTGGTTACCTAACATGTTGACAGTCTTCTTTAATGTATATGTAATGAGCACATAAATCAATAGGGATCCACTTCATGTCTATATAATCCCAAGTGAAGGCTTCTTTCTATTCTTGAATGACTTGTAGTAATCGTTCAGATTGGGAAGGTGAAAGGACAGGATTAACATTCAATGTCTTTCATAGCTCAATTTTTCTAGGAATACAATTATAGGAACGTTTTCAACTTCAGTCTCTAGTTCAACAGCTTCCTAAACATTGCAACTCAATAGATTCTAATATCTGGTGGGTTGAATCAGAAACGGAATTGGGATTGCTAATAAAACCACTAATGCTATCATATTTAGTTTCATCCTTAAAATAGAGGGCCTCACCAATAGTAAGAATTGGTCTAATTTCCTCATTTTCATATTCGAGCTCTTTTGCAAGTAGAGTATTTTCTGTTAAGGTAAATCATGGTTTATCTGATGAACTTTGTTATGTAGGGGGGTAAAGGATAAGATTCTTTGTAACATCCCCATTGGATATTACCATATTTCCCAACTGACAACCAATGTAATCATCTGTGGTCACAAGGAAAGGTCTTCCTAAAATCAAACGATGCCCACAAGCTGGGGATTGGGTATGCAATACTAAAATATCAACATGGTACTACCATGGCCCTATTGAAATAGTTATATATTCCAACTTCCCTAATGCTCATATAGTAGACTGATCTTCTAATTCTAGGACAATGGTAGTTGGTCTAAGGTTTCACAGACCCAAGATAATCACAGTTGCAAAAGTTATAACACTAATTGCTACCCCAAATTCTACCAACACATTTGGGATATCAACCCCATTAATATGCATTGTAAGAATCAAGTTCCTTGGATCTCCATACTTAACAGGTATAGACTTCCGCAACATTGTATCTGATAATTTTCCCATAACATGAATAGTGAGTGGATCCTTTGTTTTTCTTCTAGCTTTGTTAGAGAAATATTATTTGATTGTTTTAGCATAAATTGATATGTCCTTCATAGCCTGAAATAATGGGCTTTTGACAAATAAATTTTGCAATTCCCCTAAAAAGTCAAATTCAAGATGAAGACTCTATTTTCTCAAGGATAGTGTCTTAGGATAAGGTGGACTAGTCTGACATCCTCTAGTAACAATTGTTTGAGAAGGGGGTTGTTTTTCCATAGGAATTTGTGTCGACTAATCCCCAGTTGTTCCACTAGAATTCCTAGGTTCTAGTTCAAGACATCGTCATCAATATGTTCAACAATTAGTGGTGAAGTCTAATTATTTTACACCTAAAAGGGCCAGACATTTAATTCATTACATTGTGCGGTGGAGATATTGTATGCAAGAACATTGAATGTCTCAACCTGTTGAGCCCCCCTATTGTTTGGATTTGGGTTGGATTGAATAGACAATTATGGATGAAGAGGAGGATTACTAGTGGATGCATTAGAGGTAAGCCGTAACTGCTATAGTGGCATATGTTGGGAGAACTGTCCTAAAGGAGGAGGGGTCCATGCCAATTCCGGGACCATGAAGGAGTTGGACCGAACTAAGGGAACCATGGTTGCCATGGCATTTGATATTGAGAAGACTACAACCATGAAGGTGAAAAAGGTACAGACTGATGCCTAAAATTCAAATTATTAAAGTGCTATGAAAGGCCTTGAAGCATACCTTGATTCATGTTTTGTGGTCATGGTTTCCCTGGTTTCCTTGATCCCATATAGTACAAATTATCTACTTCTTCATTTTCTCCCTGAAAAGATACCTTCAATCTAGGAAGAGATTGGCAGGTGCTAGTTGAATGGCTTTGTTCACATATAACATAGGTCTCTACAATATTCAGTGGACATTCCTTCAGCACATGCTTCTTTCTGCATTGAGGGTAGAAAATAGACATGGAATTCTCTATTTCCATATGCTTCTGTTTCACCTGTAAAACGTCTAGTTGTGAGCATAGTGTGCTCGAGATATCAGTCCTCAAGGTGTCCAACAAGTTTCCAACTTATTCTTTCGTAACTCCACTACTAGATGTCTTGAGGGTTTGGATCCCCTGCCTCTGTCTCGTAGCTCCACATGAACACTTAATGAAAAATTTGTAGATGGTGTCAAAATCCTCCATTTATATGTCTCCTTTTCCTACTACATTGAAAAGTTTCAAATATTCCTCCCTTAGTGCTCGGAGAAAAATTATTTTCAAGATGTCCTAATCTAGATCACTTTGGCCTAATTTTTGCAAAATGTATTGGAAACATTCCACAAAGTCCTCCATGTTTTCATCCTCTTTCTACATAATCTTAAGGATTTCTTCCTTAAAATCTCAGTATTTGCAGTAGTCTTGATACTTTTCGAGGAAAATCATCTTCATATCATCCCATGTCCTAATAGATTTCCCTCCTAAATCCATGAACCATCTCAAAGTTGTTCCCTTCAAAGTGGCAGGGGATATCTTCAATTTTTGTGCATCATAAATATAGTCATACCCCCGACAAACAATGTCGAATTCAAATAGGGAGGTGTCTAGATATTTATAATAAATACCATGCAAGTTAGATAATGATGTCAGAGGAATACGCTTCATAGGTGCATCACACCTGAGGTCACCAATTGGGAGCTCGATTGAAGAAGTTGCAAAAGTGATCTGAAAATGGGGCACTTAGGCCTCTTGTCTAACTTACAAGAACCTCTCCCACTTCCAAAGCTTTAATATTCCTAAGATATTATGATTAATCAATACGAAATTAATAATGTGATTGAAAATAAGGTGTATGCTTATGTTTGTTTTAAAATTATCTGTGTGTTGTAAATTGACTTGCTTAAGATGATATAAAACATATAACAGTGAAACAATGCAGCAAATGAAAATCACACATAAGACAGCAAGTTTATATGGAGTTCACCCAAAAGTCTTGGGCTACGTCTCCTTCAGCACTAGTCAACTCAACTAGGCTCTCTGGGATTATGGTCTAACTTTTTTTACAAGCTCCACACCCAATTCCATTGGTTTACAGAAAAAAATGGGTTCAACACACCATCTTATCCCCTCGCTTTGAAGCTATCGGCTTTCTAGATCTAGGCTCTCACTCTAGCGGTCAGCTGTCAGCTCTAGCTCTAGCTCTGGCTCTTGACTCTGGCTCTTAGCTCTAGCTCTAGCTCTGGCTCTATCTCTTGCTCTAGCTCTGTCTCTTTGGCTCTAGATTCTAAGCCCACTCTCGACCTCTACCACTCTCTCAATTGAGCTCTTTACCTCCTTTGAGGTGTTTTTCTGGATTTTTGGGTACCCCAACCATTTCTCTAAGTATCATCATCTCTCTGTGCCTCTGCAGCTTCCGTACTCCTTGTCAGTTCGCCTGACGATGAGGCTCTGGGGCTCTGTGGCTTCAAAATGCATCATTTCTTGTAAAAATGCTTTCTTGCAACATCGCATGAGGATCTAGAGTGGTTACAGAGGTTTCGAGGCCTTCTCTTAGGCAAAAACCCAAAAATTGAGAAAATCCCATTACACAGTGAATGTCTGCAAAATACACTATCACGCATGATTTTCAGACTTGAAATCCCATTTAATTGCCCCTAAAATCCCTATCAGGTCTGCCATTAGGCATTATATCACATCGCATTAACATATTGGGCAAGATCCCAAATACATGGGAAAACATTCAAAAACCCAACAAAATCCTTTCTATCAAACTTCAAATTATATCAAAATCACCCTAATATTGCATTGGGTCTACCTTAGGTCAATTTCATAAGCTCCATCATCAATCTAGGTGATCTCCAATCCAATGGTCAACATGCAGTTTCGGGCAGCTTAAGGGTACGAAGGTTACCCACCAAAACAAGCCGTTTCTCTCCTCCTCCTCCAAGACACGCGTCGTTCATTGTATGGGATCGGATGGAGCCAACCCAATACCATTTACTGCTTGAGGCCCACCCAAAATCCTGCATTTATTGATCCAAATTGGATCCTAGAACACTCTCTAAGTTTTCATGAACTCTTTATAAATCATGCCAAAAATTCAAAGTCTTATAAAGATCAAGCTATCATAGGGAATCCTCAGATAGTTGCAATGGTGATCAACCCATATCAATGAGGGCCATCGATCTCGTATGCAGAGCGACGGACCATGGTAACATGCAATGACACCAACCAACAAATGCAAGGATAAATTTAAGCAGCAAAGGTAGTTTCCATTAAGTTGCTAATTGCATATCGGAGGGAAAACCTCTCAGTGAACAGAAGCCCCAAGCACCCGAACCCGAAATAATTATAAAATGCGGAAAATATTGTTTTCGCTCTGTCGGAGCAGGATTCCACAAAACCAGTAGGATATCAGATGGCTTTCAAGTGATAAGTGGTTTCGATCGAGTTTCCTCTAATGCCACACAATGATTGTGACACGTCCCGACGTGGAGAGAAAAAATTTCTCACATCGGCTGGGTAGACATCATGCTACTTAGCCACCCAATATGAATGATGATCATAGGATCTGCAGCCCCCAGATCAATGATAGAGACACGATCCAATGGATGACTAGATTTGATGAGGTTATAAAGCAATATCACATAATATTTGAAGTCCAATATGGACGATGTGTTGGCAGAACGTCGTGTTTCATGGGAATTCTTGGAGTTAACAAAAAAAAGGTCGTTTCAAATATGTCCAAGATAACTGACACTCATCCATTATGAAATAGGTGGCCACCTCCCTGTGAGGCATTATACAGTGACTGATTGCACAGGACAAAGGGATTCAAATAGATAGAGGCAAGGGAACCGGAAAGCTGGGATGCAGAAATGAACAGTCAGGAAGTAGATTGGCTTTAAAGCCACAAACTAACAGAGAGAGAGGCAGAGCAGTAAGCAGTAGGAAGTAATTTGAAAGCAGAGAGAAGAAGCCAAGCTAATGTGCAGAAGCAAAGGCAGTGCCGATCTAGAGTTAAGACAGAGACAGAGAGAGGCAGAGAGTTTGCCTACTCTAGAGAAGGCTTGAAAGGTTGAAGTGCACTCCTCTATAATTCTTGTCATGTATGAGTCTCAGATTTGGCTCATACTACTGTGACCAATAGAGGTCAAGAGTCAGTGAGGAGAGTCTGTCTAATCAAAAAAGACTTGGGGGATCCAAGCACAGTCTTATTGATTTGTATATGCTATGTGAGACTCAAATTGAGCTCACTGTTGTAAAAACTCTGCTATGAAGACATAATAGAGAGGCCACCACTGAAGGCTGGACCAAGAGACGTAGCCTAGGAGTATTGGGTGAACTCCTTATTAAACTTGTTGCGTTTATATGTGTTTCCTATTATGTTTTCTTTTACCGCTTCATTGTCTGTGTATTTCACAATCTTATCGATCCATTGCATAAAATAGCATGTGCAAATCCATGCAAATGAGTTTGTAATACCTTCTTAATTGTCTTATATCAATTTCATATCAAGCAGTATCAGAGCTTTAGGTTGCTAAGGTTAGACAAGCTATGCCGGATTTTTTTTGTTGAATGCTAACTAGGACAAGGTTCAAATTAGGAGAAGGAGAATTGGGTGAAGCTAACCTAGAAATCGGAAGAGTCTATCCTAGGAGGAAAATGGAAGAATAAATTCACTTGGAATCAGACTCCGAGTTCATGGAAATTTCCATGACCATGAGAGCCATGGTAGAAGAAATGTATAGAGAAATTAAGAAACGTAGAGGTGAAGATTCTTCAACCTTCAAACAAGATAAAGGTGTAGAATAATATCTTTTTGTTGCCCACCCAGGAGGAAAAGAAAAATAAGAAAATCCCTCTCCACCATCTCCCCCATCATCGCACTCATCATCATCATCTTCTTCACATAAAGAAAGCCCTGAAAAGAAAAATAAGAAACCTTCTTCGATTAAATTAGGTGTGAAGTTTGATTTTCCAGTTTATGATGAAGAATTGAATGTAGAAAAGCTAGATAACTGGCTTAGATAGATTTATGTATATTGTAGAGTGCAGAACATTGATTCAGAAAGGAGAAATATTCAACTATCTAGCCTACCCCTTTGAGGCACTTCCCTAGTATGGTGTGAAGGCAGGACACAAGCTGATTTGAAGAAGCATGGTAAAATTCATTCTACCTGGAATGGATTTGTTTTTGCCATTAAAAAACAATTATATCCACTAGCTTATATGCAGCAAGCTATGATGAGTTGGAAAACTCTTCACCAGTTAAAAGGGCAAAGTGTACAAAGCTACACCCAAGAATTTAGAAAAAGATCTTTGATTCTAGGAATTTCTTTAGACTCGCCTGAAACTCTGTTGAAGTATATAGGTGGTCTACATAGCTATTTAAAGCATAACATTCTCATGTTTAATCCTACTAGCATAGATGAGGTATCTGTTTAGGCCACACATCTAGAGGCTAGAGGCAAGAATGTGAAACCATAGATTGGGGGATCATCAAAACCCACTACAAGTAAGAAAAAGGAAAAGAGAAAGAAAAAATGGAAAGAGAGGAAGGAAAATGTAGTACAAGAGACCAAACCTTTGTGCACTCACTGCAAGAAGGATGGGTATGATGACGAACAATGCTGGATTTTGCATCCAAACCTAAAACCAAAAAAGTTCGGTGGCAAAAAGAAGAAGACTGCTACAAATATTCAGAAGGATTTGGGGTCAAACTCAGCGGATGAAACAACAATCACAGCCACAGGTATAAAAGGTAAAAATTCTAAAGCATCTACTAGTAATTCTACACAATCTACTAATAATGAAGAAAATGAGAGGAAAAGACATGAGATTTTTCATATTAGAGTTATTTCCAAGCATCAAATGTTTGATACTTTGTTTGATAGTGGCTCAAGATATAGACTTTAAAGATGTATATACATCTTTAAGTAATGGCAAAAAGGTAGAAGAATTGGATTACTATATTCAGGACCAACTTTTGTATCATTTGGGAAAGCTATGCATGCCACAAATGGAGAGAATTAACACAATTACGGAGGAACATACTTCCCTTATATCAAGTCATTTTGGTGTAAGTAAAACAGTTGCACAATTGCAAAGATTTTGTTACTGGCCAAAAATGAATGAAACAGTTTCTAGATATGTAAGAGGGTGTACCATGTGTGCTAAAAGCAAGCCCAACAATAGAAAAATAGGCTTGTACACTCCACTACTAGTTCCTTCTCATCCTTGGGCAAGTGTTTCCATGGACTTTGTTTGGGGACTACCTAAATCTAGAAAAGGTCATGACTATTTATATGTTATTGTGAATAGGTTCAGCAAAATGTGCATTTTAATGCCCTATAACAAAGAGATTACAACTGAAAAAATAACAAAGTTGTTCGTTCAGCATCTATGGGTTCATTTTGGATTACCCACCTCCATTGTATTTGATTGAGATTCCCAATTTGTTGGGAAATTTTGGTCGAGACTGTCAGAATTGATGGACACCAGACTAAAGAAGAGCACACATTTTCATCCGCAAACAGATGACCAAACATGTAGAATTTTGTATAATTTTTCCTACATATCAGCTAGCTTTGATACCATGTAGAACTTTTTCTACAAATCAGCTAGCTCAGATACCATGTAGAATTTTCTCTACAAATTAGCTAGCTCATTGATACCATGTAGAAACTTCCCACCTATAGATCAACCTAGTATTGCAATGTACTAAAGAAAAACACTTGATCTACTTCTACAAAAAATTTAGCGGAAGCTTAATCAACCATAAGCAACATCAATAAGAACACATATAACTGATATGGAGAAATCAAACACACATAACACAGAAGATATAAACACGTGAAATCACCAGCCTAAAACCCCATCTCTATATTATCATGCAAGTCGAAATATGTCCAGATTACACAAAACCCTAGCTCAGAAGCTATCCATCTCTTAGTACAATCCCTCTGCTGCTTGTAGATAGTCAAAGGCTTCCCACAAACCTTCTCCTCTACCCTCCAATCCTCCTATTTCTATGCACATTTTTCCTGGGTCCTCTAGCTACAACCTGTGTGATTCTCACCTCACACATAACACTGACATCTGAAATAACTACACAAACTTGAAGGAGATAAATCCTCATCATGGATGAGTTTCCTTTATAGGAAAAATATTCATCCAACTGATAGTAAACTATCCCTTATTTGATCTCTATTGGGTCTCTGTATAAACTGACATGCATCAGTTATCCATGAGTGAATACACAATTATCTGAAAATAATAGTTGTCACATGCATGCAAGCATCAACAAAATATATCTCATTAACTTAAAAACTTGTTAAATTAATCTAACTGAACTTGACTAAGTTAAAATAGTCAAATGATCCTCTCAGTATAGAAATTATACTTAATTCCTCGATCAATGGAGCAAATCAAGGACATATTCCCTAATTAGTGGATAAATAATTGCATGTTCTCACAAAGACTTCAGTTTTCTTTTCCATAACTAATTAACTCATGGAGACTTAATTAATTAATATTCCAAACTACTGGTAAGACCAAATTCAAATTTTCTTCCTATAGGTAGACTAGGGATTGCTATAAATAGGAAGGGACCCATAAATGCTCTTTTTAGAAGATGTTATTTTTAGTAGTTTCCCCTCTCACCCAAGGTGGGAAAAATTCTCATTGGTCAAAGTGCTATTTTTAGAGGTGTTATTTTTAGCAGTTCTATTTTTAGCATTTCATAAATTTATCATTTCTTGTTGCACACTTTTCAACATTCCCTCTCAACAAGAAATGCTTCCTCTCGAACCCAATCCTGTAACTCTGGAATGTTCTGCATGCAACACATCTACCAAGTGTGGTTGCTCCAACAACACTCAGAACCAAAACTCCCAACTGAACTCTCTGTTGGGCTAGAAACATACTCTGATGCTGAAGCTCTACCTACTGCTGACAAGTGCACCCTCTCTGACCTCTGCGCTACTACATCATCTCCATGCATCTCGCACTATTGTACCCTTCGCTGTGCTACCCTACATTGTGCAACACACTTGTGCATCTCCCATTGCTGCAGCCTGCATGCTCTGCGCTATCCTAAGCTTCCTTGCACTATAGCTCTCTCTGCCACTCAATCTAGATCTGTCTCTACCCAATTAATCAGTTCTTGCCACTCCACATTGGGGCTCCCGTATCAAGGTCTCATCCAAGAGGTTAGGTACCTCAAGCATCATGCCGCTCATCCTTATGATGATCACTCTAGATCACCCCACCTCGTACCTAGAGATATGGTTTCATGTGATCCCTCACCCCACTTAGCTCGAATTTTCCCCCTACTGGAGATCTCTGCATGAGTAGATGTCTCTACTCAATCTCCACTCTGCTTCCCCTGTTGTGGCTGCCCCACAACCTCTTGAAGTTGTTTCACCAATCGCGGCTCCTCCATAATCATCTGAGACTTCTTTTAGTGCTACATGTTGAGAGGTAATTTACTCTCCCGCTCAAACACCAAGTATCTAACATTTGCCTTGCTCCTCAAGGCTTTGCATGCATCTTCTACCTCAAATGCATACAGGTTCTTGGCTAGCACACCAATCTATTTCCACTTTCGCACCATCATGAAATTTTCTAGAAAAAAAAACTGATTTTAAATCACCGATATCTCCCTCATCCGAACTCTGATTCAACCGATTTTTTTTTTGGGTATTTTTCCACAAGGAATCCAAATCTGCAATTTGTTTATGAGAATTTTGTACCAAAAATTTGAGATCTGCTCTACAAACTCTCGGCCCAAAACTCAAAACTTTGAAATCTGCTCTAGTATATTGTCCTTCCTTGATCACCTATGCTTAGATACCATGCAGAATTTTGTAGAATTTTTCCCACAAATTAGCTAGCATTGATACCATGTAGAACTTTTTCTACAAATCAGCTAGCTTTGATACCATGTAGAATTTTCTCTACAAAACAACTAGTTCACTGATACCATGTAGAAATTTCCCACCTGTAGATCAATCTAGTAATGCAATGTACTAAAGCAAAACACTTGATTTACTTCTACAAACAATTTAGCAGAAACTTAATCAACCATGAGAAACATCAATAAGAAAACATATAACTGATATGGAGAAATCAAACACACATAACATAGAAGATATAACCAGGGGAATGCTCCAAGCTAAAACCCCATCTTTGTATTATCATACAAGTGGAAATATGTCTAGACTACACAAAGCCTTTGCTCGGAAGCTATCCAGCTCTTAGTACAATCCCTCTGTTGCTCATAGATAGTCAAAGGCTTCACACAAACCTCCTCCTTTGCCCTCCAAGCCTCCTATTTCTATGCACAGTTTTCATGGGTCCTCCAGCTACAACCTGTGTGATTCTCACCTGACACACAACACTGACCTCTGAAATAACTATACAAACCTAAAGGAGATAAATCCTCATCATGGATGAGCTTCCTTTATAGGGAAAATATTCATCCAACTGATAGTACAATATCCCTTCTCTAATCTCAACTAGGCCTGTGTCTAAACTAACATGCATCAGTTATCCATGAGTGAATACATAGTTATCTTAAAATAATAGTTGTCACATGCATGCCAGCATCAAAAAAATATATCTCATTAATTTAACAACTTGTTAAATTAATCTAACTGAAGTTGACTAAGTTAAACTAAGTCAACTAATCCTCTCAATATAGAACTCATGCTTAATTCCTCAATCAGTGGAGAAAATCAAGGACACATTCCCCAATTAGTGGAGAAATAATTGCATGTTCTCAAAAAGACTTTAGTTTGATTTTCCATAACTAATTAACTCATGGAGAATTAATTAATTGATATTCCAAATTTCTGGTAAGACTATATTCGAATTTACTTCCTATAGATAGACCAAGGACTGCTATAAATAGGAAGGGACCCAGAAATGCTATTTCTAGAAGATGTTATTTTTAGCAGTTTCACCTCTTACCCAAGGTGGGCAAAATGCTCATTGGCCAAACTACTATTTTTAGAAGTGCTATTTTTAGCAGTTCTATTTTTAGCACTTCCTAAATTTAGCATTTCTTGTTGCACACTTTTCAACAAAACAGAGGTGGTCAACCAGACAGTGATACAGTTGCTCAGAGGCTATTGCAGCAAGCATCCCAAGCTTTTGGGATGAACATTTGTGTTAAGTGCAACATGCATACGACTGTGCTAAACATTCTTCTACACAAAGACCTCCTTTTGAGACCTATTTTGGTTTCATACCAAGGTCTCCCTTGGATTTTGTCTTTACTAAAGACATAACGGTTGATGAACAAAGCGATGCGGATAAAGCAACCAAGTTCATTGAACAAATCCAAGAAATTCACCAGGCAGTGTAGGAACAACTGGAAAAGAGCCAATCCAAGTGCAAGGCAAGGCATGATAAGCATCGGATTGAGCATAGTTTCCAAGTTGGTGATCAATTCTACTTGTATATCAGCAAAGAAAGAATGCAAGGTGAAGGTAAGAAGCTGAAGCCAATAAGGTATGGATCTTTAAAGATACTTGAGAAAATTGGTTAGAATGCGTTTTTCCTTGATTTGTCAGCTTACATGGACATCTATTTAGCAGTTAATGCAGAAAGCGTGAGACTATTTGAACCTTCATTGATTGAAGATCCCGTAGAGAAAATTTAATTTCCTTCTATTGATGATCTGTTGCCTGAATATCTCAATAAATTGCAGAAAGATACAATTTTGGACAAGATGGTGAGAACTATGTGTAGAGGGGATGTTGAGTACCTAAAGATTGGTCTTAAGGGCTCTGTAAGATGGATAGAAATTGGGCAAGTGAGGAATCTATATCCTCACTTGATTGATGCTTAAAAACCAACTTTTGGTGGTCCGAAAGATTTTTCAATGGCAAGGTGTGATCCAAATTGGATCCTAGAACACTCTCTAAGTTTTAATGAACTCTTTAAAAATCATGCCAAAGCTTCAAATTCTTATAGAGATCCATCTATTAGAGGGAATCCTTAGACAGTTGCAATGGCAATTAATGTAGATCAACGAGGGTAATTGATCTAGTGTGCAAAGCGACAGACCATGGTAAGACTCACTGACACCAACCAACAAATGCATAGATAAATTTAAGTAGCATAGGTACTTTCCGATATGGGATTAGTGACAAGTCGCTAATCACATATCACATGGAAAACATCTCAGTGAAGAGAAGCCCCGAGCACCCAGACCCGAAATAATTATAAAACACAGAAAATATTGTTTTGGTTATGTCGGAGCAGGATTCCAAAAAACCGGTAGGATATCAGACGAGCTTCAAGCAGTAAGTAGTTTCAACCAAGTTCCACCCAATGCCACACAACGATCACCACACGTCCCGATAGGGAGAGAGAAAACCACTCATATCGAGTGGGTAAAAATCATGCTAGTCAGCCGCCTGATATGAATGATGACCATAGGCTCTGGGGCCCCAAGATCAATGGTAGAGATGCGACTTGATGGACGACCAGAATTTATGGGGTTATAAAGCAAGACCACATAAGATTTGAAGTTTGATATGGACAACGCATTGGCAAAAGGTCATGTTTCGTGGGCATTCTTCAAGTTAACGGAAAAAATAGCCGTTTCAAATATGTCCAAGAGAACTAACACTCATCCATTATGAAATAGGTAGCCACCTCCCTGTGAGGTGTTATACAATGACTGATTGCGCATGATAGAGGGATTCAAATGGATGGAGACAGGGTAACTGGAAAGCTGGGAAGCTGAAATGAACAGTCAAGAAGCAGATTGGATTTATAGCCACAAACTAACAGAGAGAGAGGAAGAGTAGTAACCAGTAGGCAGTAAGCTGAAACCAGAGATAAGAAGTTGAGCTGACCCGTAGAAGCAAAGGCAGCGACGAGCCAGAGTTAAGATAGAGACAGAGAGAGTCAGAAAGTCTGTGTACTCCAGAGAAGGCTTGAGAGGTTCAAGCACACTCCTCTGTAATGCCTGTCATGTATGAGTCTTAGATTGGGCTCATACTATTGTGACCAATAGAGGTCAAGAGTTAGTGAGGAGAGTTTGTGTACTCAAAGAGACTTGGGGGATCCAAGCACAATCTTACCGATTTGTATCTATTGTGTGAGACTCAAATTGAGCTCACTGTTGTAAAAACTCTACTATGAAGACATAATAGAGAGGTCACCACTGAAGGCTAGACTAGGAGGCATAGCCCAGGAGTATTGGGTGAACTCCTTATTAAAATTGTTGTGTTTATATGTGTTTCCTATTATGTTTTCTTTTAGTGCTTCATTGCCTTTGTATTTCACAATATTATCGATCCATTGCACAAAATAACATGGTCACATCCATGCATATCAGTTTATAATACCTTATTAATTGTCTTAGATCAATTCCAGATCATTTACGAAACTCAAATTTTATGAATTGTGCCCATAATTCCTTTTCAGGTCTGGCTTTATTGCTTTCGGGTGTTTTCCTTTCTATTTAGGTTTTATAGCGGAAATGCACTAACACACAGAAAGTCTAAAAATCCCAGATTTCAAGTGTTATGCAATTGGGCTTATAGTTTCATTGGTTCCGGACCTTATTCCTTATCGCAATTGTAATTCATATACGCATGCTATCGAGGATCGAAGATCGTTGATCGCCGACTTAATCCTGGTTGTCCATTCCTTTCGTGATCTGACGATTGAGGTTACACGTTACGATCACTATCACATGTTGCATTCCTAATGGCCAGGGGGTTTTGTTCATCGTCGATGTCGATCCCTCTATCCGACCATTGGTAATCGGCATATCACATAATTGCAATCACCAAGTCTAGGGTCTCGATATCACATACGTTGTTGCCTCCGCTGTGATGAGTCAGAGATCACTGATTGAGGGTCCTTCTACCCCTTTAAGTCCACCTATTTTTCCTTTTTTCTGATGTGATTTCCCATATAAGTCCTTTTAGGCCATTTTTAAGGGATTCCTCTTTTCCCAAAGAACAAAGGGTAAATTCTTTTTGCGGTAAATTTTGCATCCTGAGTCCATTTTAGCCCGTTCAAATTGCAGTAGATTCAAAATGAAAATATCTGTACCATGGGCCTATTTTGAGGAACTTCCTTAGACTTTCATTTTGCTCTATGAGGAACACTTAGACTTAGGAGTCTATCCAAAATCCATTTTGGATCACACCTTCCCACGAGAAGAACTTTTGGTCTCCAAAAGGTTGATATAATGATCTGAAAAGTAAATGAGAGTAACAACACCCTCTTCATTCAACCTCCACACACTTTCCTTGCATAGTGCCTCTGAACCAAAGTCTTTGACCACTTTCCTTCCTAGATGTTCTCGTTCTCCTAGGAAGAACTATATTTCTTCTTGACCTCATGTAGAACTTCTGTTGAGATGGTCACAGAAGGTAGTTTGAAGCTCTCTGCATTGGTCATTGATCCACAGTGTCTCAAACAAATGTGAAGTACATCTACTTCACAAAAACTTTCATTGTACCTATTTGAAAAGCTTCAACAACAACTGTTAACAACAAAAAAAACACAGACGGCAATTGGATGGCCTAAACTCGTGCTTCAACAAAAGATACAGATTTTCACATAATGTGAATACCTCCATGTCTTACATCTACATACAAATGATGGACTAGATAACAAGCCCACAAAACATGCCTTTAAACAAATGATCCTTCAAGTTAAGCATGTAGAAAAATATCATTAGGAATCTTTTTCAAAAGATGAAACAATTCATCATTATCTCTATCCTAGACACCATATCAACTTTTCCCAAGTCAACAGTACATGCATGTTACAACAAAGCAATCAACCCTTCCAATTAATTACACACACATGTTCAAAAACAAGGAAATCATCAACATCCCTGTGTTCATGCACATCAAGCTCATGCATGCATTTCATCTTTCAACTTCTGCTTAAGCACACTATACTTCTGAAGATAAAATGAAATATAATGTTGCAACAACAAATTGAGTCTCCTACTCAACTTCTCCATTCTCCTTCTTGGTAAAATCTTGCAACTTGCATTCCATTGACAAAGAAATGCAAATAGATACAATAATAGACATGCAGTCTTAATTGGATAAGAATTCTAACCGTTCCTCACCAATCCCCTTCCAAGGTACTACCTTTTTCTACACATTAGGATCAACACGTGGATCGTCCTGAGACACATCATTCATGGAATCTTCCTTTCCATTTCTACCATCTTCTCTTTCGACTTTCTTCGGATCTTGTGGAAGCATTGTTGGATTCAGAGTCCAACACTTTTCAGCAAGATTCCCTTGCTTATGGCAATAAGTGCACTGCATGTGCATCCTCTTGACAACATGATTTTCCTTGTCCAATGGACTTTTGGCTTCTTGCTTCCTTTCCTTCAAAATTTTCCTATATGTGGTCAATCTCTTTCAACATTTACAAACATTATGGTTATCCAAACCACAAAAGGAACATGCAATTCTTTTCCCATATCTATGTGGAAATTTATCATGCTTTGCAAAATCAAAATGAAGATGATTAGAACCAGTTTTATACCTTTCTCTTTCACCTTTATGGCCTTCATGAGGAGGTGAAGCAAATCAAGAAGTAGCTCCCTTTGGAACACCATCAATCTCTTCAAGGCTGTTATAGTCTCCAAAACTCTCTGGTCCAAGTGTGTGCTTCTGAACACATGCATCCTACAAATGATGTTTCAAGGTATTGCATTCCTCCTTAATACAATCTTCACACTCTTGAGGTAGAGGACTTGAAATGAAACTACTTCTTGGAATTGTTTCAATGGCCTTCATGGCAGCTTTGGAACTCTTTCCATAAGACTATCCATAGCCAGGACCAAAATACTTAGGCCTTTCCTCAACCATTATTGGCTCAACAATATCATGTGCATGTTCACCCAAGCCTTTTCCTTCATAGCCCATCTTGGAAGTTAACTTGGAACCTATGCCTCTAGTATGTTTTTCAAAAGAACCAGTATAAGCATTCTTAGAAGAATTTGAAGACAAACAGGAACTATTTACCTCTTCTTCAAGCTAATACTTCGCTAAGGCTTCTTTCGCAACAAGGAGCTATGATTCCAACTCATGCATCCTTTTCAAGTTCATATTTGCAATATGAAGTTCCCTCTCCATTTCCTTCAATTTGTCAGAAAGCAACTGCTTCTCTTCCTTTATGGAATTAAATTTCTCTCTGAGTATGCTACTCTTTCTTCCATCCTCATACATTTCTCTCACCATATCGATCATGGTGGACAAGTCTTTCTTCATGTCTTTATCAAAGATTCTTGCAAGGAAGAAAGAAGAATTTGAGGACTCACTTGTAGAAGTTGTCATTATGCCCATGAACAAAAGAACCTCAAACAAGATTAATAAAGACCTTATTCAAGCAACCTTTTGCAACAAGCCCCTTGTGCTTCAAGGATTTCTTTAAGGTCCTTTGGGATAAGAAGAATGCCTTCAGCCCTTCTTCCTTCTTGTCCTTCCTAGATTGAACTATCAATAGCTTTCCCTTCACCTCTGCAAACTCAAACAATAGTCAGTCTATAACAAGCATACAATCAATCAGAAAACCAATCCTTGACTATGTAAACACCTTTTGGACAAGCAATCTTTGCTCTGTCAATCAAGCATTCTGATGTAACTTTCTTTGAAGGTGTAGTTAATCAATCATAGGCTCCCATACCACCTGATCTGAAAATGGGGCACTTAGGCCTCTTGTCTAACTTACAAGAACCTCTCCCACTTCCAAAGATTAAATATTCCCTTATTATGATTAAGCAATGCAGAATTAATAATGTGCTTGAAAATAAGTTTTATGCTTATGTTTGTTTTAAAATTGTCTATGTGTTGTAAATTGATTTTCCTAAACTAATATAAAATATATAACAATGAAACAATGCATCAAATTAACATCACACATAAGACAAAAAGTTTAATATAGAGTTCACCCAAAAATCTTGGGCTACATCTCCTTGAGATCTAGTCAACTCAACTAGGCTCTCTAAGATTATGGTCTAAGTTCTTTTACAAGCTCCACGCCCAAGTCCACTAGTTTACATAGAACACAACGGGTTAAGAACACCATCTTATCCCCTGGCTCTAAATCTCTCAAATTTCTGGCTCTAGGCTCTGGCTCTGGCTCTTAGCTCTCGGCTCTTGGCTTTGGCTTTGGCTCTATCTCTGGTTCTTGACTTTGGCTCGTGGCTTTGGCTCTTGACTCTGGCTCATGGCTCGAGCTCTTGGCTCTCTCTCTGGCTCTTGCTCTGGCTCTGGCTCTTCGGTTCTAGCTTCTCTGAGCTCTCTCTCGGCCTCTGCCTCTCTCTCAATTGAGCTCTCTCCTTCCTTTGAGGTACTTTTTTGGCTTTTCAGCAACCCCAACCATTTCTCTATGTATCATCATCTCTCTGTGCCTCTGTAGCTTCCCTACTCCTTGTTAGTTCGACTGGCCATCTGGCCCTACGGATTTGTGGCCTCAAGATGCATCATTGCCTATAAAAATTCTCTCTTGTAGCATGGCATGAGGATCTGAAGCAGTTACAGAGGTTTTGGGGCCTTCTCTTAGGCAAAAACCCAAAAATTGAGAAAACCCCATTACACAGAGAATGTTTGCAAAATACACTATCGGGCGTGATTTTTAGACTTCAAATCCCATTCAATCACCCCTAAAATCCCTATTAGGTCTACCATTAGGTGTTATATCACATCGCATTAACGCATCTGGTGAGATCCCAAATACACAGGAAAAAAATTCAAAAACCCAACAATATCCTTTTTATCGAACTTCAAATTATATCGAAATCACCTTAATATCACATCAGGTCTGCCTTGGGTCACTTTCACAAGCTCCACCGTCGATCTAGGTGATCTCTGATCCAACGATCAACATGCGGTTTCGGGTGGCTTAAGGGTACGAAGGTTACCCACCCAAAAAGGTAGTTTCTCTACTCCTCCACCAAGCCACGCATCATTCATTTTATGGGATCGGGTAGAGTCGGCCCAATACCATTTATCGCTTGAGGCCCGCCCAAAATCCTGCCTTTACGGAACTCAAATTTTATGAATTGCACCTATAATTCCCCTTCGCATCTGACTTTATCACTTTTCGGTGTTTTCCTTTGTATTTTGGTTTTATAGTGGAAATGCGCTAATACATAGAAAATCCGAAAATACCGTATTTCAAATTTTATGCAATCGGGCTT
The DNA here is from genome assembly GCA_000404065.3 of Pinus taeda. NCBI lineage: Eukaryota > Viridiplantae > Streptophyta > Pinopsida > Pinales > Pinaceae > Pinus > Pinus taeda. The sequence continues at coordinate 183,183 of APFE031203212.1, read as the reverse complement.
ATTATTCCATCGGGTCCAGCCCTTATCACTTATCTTAATCACAATTCATATAGGCCTTCTATCCAGGATCGTCGCTTTTCGATCTCCGATTTAATCTTAGTCGTCACATTCCTAACGTCCCGGGGGGTTTTATCCATTATCGATGCCGAACTGCCGATCCGATCATTGACAATTGACATATCACATAATCGCAATCGCCAAGTCCGGGGTCCCGATGTCACATCCATGCCTGCCTCTGATGTGATGAGTTAGAGATCACAGATCGAGGGTCCTTCTACCCCTTTAAGTCTGCCTCTTTTGCCTTTTTTCGATGTTATTTCCCATATAAGGCCTTTTAGGCCATTTTTTGGGGATTTTTCTGTTAGGATATTCCGACACATAGGAAATAGTTAAGTTCAACTTGGTCTAGTATAGAGTTAGGTATAGAGTTAGGTAAAGTGTGTTTCTTTACCGTTGTACATTTTGTAACTTACAATCCGACGGTCACGATATGTAGTGATCCGACGGTTCATTCTCTCCTCGGTATTACCGACACTTGATCCGTGGCTTGACACCCGATTG
>APFE031203212.1:151159-179133 GCA_000404065.3 Pinus taeda | reverse complement strand
ACGATATGTAGTGATTCGACGGTTCATTCTCTCCTCGGTATTACCGACACTTGATCCGTGGCTTGACACCTGATTGGTCCACGAATTCTATTTAAAGCGCATGGAGGGTCATTTGTAGGTTAACCGTGCATGAGAGAAGCTTATGTAATTTTTCATTCTTTTATTAATAAATTGCATGTAGTAGCCACGTTGGCGCAGGCCGTGGACTGTTTCCCTCTCTGAGGGTTTTAACCATGTCAAAATACTGGTGTATTGATCTGTGATCTGTTTGTGGGCGGTGTCCTTCTGGTGTTCTGTCTGAGGAACTTACCCTGTAAATTCCTACATTTTCCTCTTTTTCTTAAGAACAAAGGGAAACTTCTTTCTGCGATAACTTCTACATCCTAAGTCCATTTTAGCCCATTCAAGTTATAGTAGATTCAGAATGAAAAGATTTCTACCATGTAGCTATTTCCAGGAACTTCCTTGAAATTTCATTTTCCTCTGTGAGGAACACACAAACTTAAGAGTCTATCAAAAATCCATTTTGGATCAAAGAGCCATAAATATCTTCTAATTTTCACTTGGAATCTTAGTAGGTTCTCGTTGTTCTATAATGTGTGGCTAAGTTTGTGTAACATCACTCCCCCAATCAAATGGTGCAATGGATTGCCTCAAGTCTTATTCTTCTTCTGACCTCATAGTGTTTAGTTCTTTCGATCCTCATCTTACTACATCTTTTTCACTGAACTGTGCTTTTATTTATTAGGTTTGGAGCATGATTATCTTATTTATTCAGAGGTATCTCTGCATTGGACCCCATTTTGTAATGTGGCAATAACGCTACACATTTATGGGTGCCAGCAGGGGGGTGCAGGGGTGCAGTGGCCCCGAAGCCAAAAATAGATGTAAAATTTTCCTGTAAAATGTTGTGATTTCGTAGTCGATCTAAGTCGTTCATTAGGTGGAAATCTGACGGTAGAAGTTATGTTTAATTTAGGGTTTTTTCCCCTAGAAGGAAACCCCTCACTATATATGGGGGAATTGTATTATGGCTATGTAGATTTGTATTCTGAGTGATAAAGAGAGAGGAGATTATGTGAGAGAAAAGAGGGAATTACAATGGATTTACTGTAGGTTGTATCTCTTCATTTTAATGGATAATATAGAAGGAAGGATTGACTGTTTCCCTGTGGACGTAGCCCAAATTGGCTGAACCATGTATATCTTTGTCTCTCATGTTTTCTGTGTTGTTTGTGTTCATATTTTTGCAATATTTGATGTGTCCTATTGCTATGTAATATATAATTTTCTAGCTCTATTATTGGGGGAGGTTCTGGTTGTGAAACTAATTTCCCTCTAGATCTCGTATGAGATCTCATCCTAACATCAGATCATGACAACTCTCTCGATTCATCTCTTGAAATGATTTCTTGGATAGAGGTATTTCTGCCTAGATCATTCCTTCCTGGTTTTAGGGGTCTTCCTCTTCCCCTTTTATTTGTATCTCTGTTCATGCGATCAGAAAATAAAAGGAAACCATGCAAATAAATTGAAATCTTAGGACCTAGAGTAGGGTGAAAACTTCCCTACTTAGGATGAGAGAGTGGCCCCTAAAAAGAAAGAGAAATAAGGAAAGAAAACCAATCACCAGACTTTAAGGTTAGCACCTGAAATAGGGTGAAAAAAAGCCTTCCCTTCCGATGACGAGAGAGTGGTTCCTATGAAATAAACAAATAATGTAATGCTCAAGACATGGAATAGGTGAAAAATTTCCATCCCCAGGACAAGAGAATGAGCCTATGGTCAATACTGGTTGTACTTTCATGCCTTCAACACCCTCCCCAACAATGTTGCCAAAATGTTGGTGTTTATATATGAATCGTGCAATTCACCCGATTCCACATTAATTATCAACCTAGGGCTCAACTGGTAATTTCAAGGCTATCATGCAAGGTATATGCAAGCCTCAATTTCGCTACTCAACATTCAACATTTAATCATAACAATGCGTAACAACAAATAAGAGTAACAACAAGTTAAGACTCACAACAACAAATTGAAATCATTACACAAAAAATAGATAACAAAACAAAAAATAAACCTATGCACACATCTAATCCACCAACACCTAGTCCGAAGAGTGGGCCCAACTCCTTGATCAAGATTGTGGTAAGAATGAAATCTATATAGTACTCAAAAGATAAAAAAATGTATTAATTAGAATATCTTTACAAAGGTCTGTTGTTACAACTCAAAAATATCATATATCTCCTAGCTGTGGCTTTCCTAGCCCCATAATCACTACTTATACATTTCTTTAATCAACTAACGTGCCTAATATTATGGTAGTTGCCTTCTTGCAAATACATAGCAGTTTCTTGAGATACAACAAAAGTCAAGGATAACACTTATGTTGGTTGATAGGTTGATCCACTATTGTACCTGATAGCCAAAGATAGTGTTGCTAGCTCAATAGTCATCATGCATTGAATCATGCCTTTGATCATCATTCCTCCAAATATGGACGAAAAATTCCATTAGCAAGTCACTTAGACGAGAATCCCCTACAACTATGCTTCATTGATTCACAATTCACAAATACGTGATAGTAGGTGTGCCTTTGATGTTTAGAATACAAATCGACCAACAAGAGCATGAAATGAATACAAGAAAAGGATAAAAAGGTGGGTAAAAAGTAGGCACAATTAGCAACCAATGTTTACTGGATTATCAAAATAAATATTTCAAAATTTTGTTGTTCACTTATGTGCTCAACAAGACAATCTTTGTAGTTAAGGTGGGGAAATGATTCTCAGTCCCAAGTCAATAAATACTTGGATAACGAATATTGTTGATAATTAAGAGCAAGTAGTTGAATTACTTTAGTACACTCCCAACATAAATGTTTTATTCTGTTGCCCTTAATCAGGCCTCAGCGTTGAACTCTTCATCTCTGATAGCACTTGTAACACCCGATGCACCTCATTCTTAAAAAGAAAAGATGTTGTAACCTGGACATTAAGTCAATATTACTTATTATTTTTACACTTTACAACATTTGGGAGTAAATATCTTCTTGTATAGTTCAACTATATATAATATGTATATATTCCACGTTATGATGTCAACCTTTTGTGATGAGTTAAACTTTTGTTTAATATTTATACAACATTATCCATGGTTTATAAAGCCCATGCGCATATGCACCGATTAAGGTTAGCGTTAATTGACTGAGTCATACCTATGTTTAATATTCCTTCCCACTATAACCCAACGACATTTTTTGGACTTTCATCTATTTAGGGGAGAGTCCTCCGCTTGTCCTTGTACTTTCATTCGTTGAGGCGAGAGTCCCCCACTTTTCATTGCATCATTTACTGACAAACATCAATGGTGAAAATCTAAAGTAAATCTGAGCAGTCAATTTGGGTGGAAGTTAGGATGGTAACGACCTTCCCTCTTCCCTCACACCAACTCAATCATTCAAAATCCTAGAAAGTTAGAGGTTGGAGCTATGCGATGAAAGTTCTTCAGCATGGAACCCCGGTAACTAAGAATACGACAATGCTCATCTTTTATGCAGATTATTATTTCCCTTTACTATATCTTCTGAGGGTTAATTCAGTGATTACGTTCCTCACAGTCGATAGGTTTTCCAGACTTGCAGTTCTGCAGGTGTTTTCTCTGCCGAGACATGGAAAAGAAGGTGAGTACTTTGTCCCTGCTTTTGGTAAGGAATTATATTGGAATTCCAGATTAAACGACAGTAAGTTTTTCCTAAATCTCTCCATGCCTAATTTGGGTCGCAGGGTTACGAGGATTGAGCTTCTCTTGAATAACAACTCACATAAGGATTTTCCAGCTTCTACTTACCATGTTTTATAGTTTTCTAATTTTCTATCGATTTCGATGGGAGATTCGATTAAACTGACCTTCCAACAATTGCAGGTTTGTTGCATTTGTACTTACTGTGGTGTGGTCACTTTTGACTCTGCCTCAATAATTGCCCAGGTTCCTGAATTAACTTATTATTGCATGTTACAGGTTCTTGATGACCATGCACCTGATGGGAATTTCCATCCAGATTATTGTCTTAACAACGCCTCCCTTACTTCTCTGTAGAGGTCCTTAGGGCCAGATGAATGCCTCGATATCCAGTCTTGCTGGTCGTATGATTGGATGAACACTGTATATATTTCTGGTTACAACCTTCCTTTACATTCCTTTATGTAATCACTAATAAATGGTTCAGGTAATGGGGAGTTTATTTTAAGGGGAAAGCCCATTTTCACTGTCCCTTATTGCTGTAATTTTGTCATGCCTTTGGAACTAATTATAATCCGTCTAATTATTAATATATGTATTGTTTTCCTTTTGAAGTTTCTTCATGTTATAAGAGAAAATTCCCTATATTATGCATTGTATTCTTAACAGCTAAAGTAGGTTCATTTGTTGATTTTATTATAAGACACAACAATGGGTCATTTATATGGATCTATATTTACTTCTAGCTACTATTATAAGTCTGTTCTTGTAAAGAACTGTGTTCGGCTACTTTCTATTATTGTATTACTAGTGGAAAAGGATCATTATGAAACACCACAATAATAATCTTCCATGACTTATAGTTGGTCTAGTATCTGAGTACAGAAGTTCAAACTCATCCAGAGCTAAGGTATGAGCATACATATTTCAGGGTTACTCCATATCTTTTCATTTTTACAAGGATTATTGCGTCTTGTCAAACCCGGCCCATTTTTAAAAAATATTAGCATTCATTTAATTTTGAAATTTTACTAGTTATTCGTGTTATACTGCCCTTTTTGCTAAGTCATTAAGGTTCTTCAACGATTGCTTATTCTTTTAAATATAAATATATTTTTTATTTGTATTTAGAAAGCCCTTTGGCCATTATATCTTATCGAGAGATGGAATTGAATGTTGTTATTGAATTCCTTACGATATCAAGAGACCAATTATTATTTTGTTATGAAGCTTGGTTACCGCTACTGATGGGGTTTTACTAAGGTTTACTTCAATGAAACTTGGTATATCAGTTATCAATAATCTTGAAGTGTTTGACGGAGATTTCCTGGGACAGTAGTTTTCCTTTTGAATGAGCCGTCAAGGAGATGGGGAACAGTTATGGGTTGTTGACCCTGTCGACCTGACCTGAAAACTAACCCCAGTTCTCCCACAAATTTACTCTTGGATTCCTCTTTCATTAATTTCTTTTTCTCTTTTATCTATAACCACTAAAATAATAGATTTCAGTTCTAGTTTAATAGCATCAATAAATAGTTTCACTAATCCGCAACAACTTAATTTAGTTCTAGAAACTTTATTTTAACACAGCCACCATTACACAATTTAACCCAATGAATTCTAGTATAATTAATTAACCAACAAGGAAGGAAACTATTTTTCAATACTTATTTGTATCTTTTCTTTATTTCTCTAAGATATCCCAATTTTATCATTAATAACTTACATAAATAGTTTTATCATCAATATTTTACAGAAGGACATATTTCATAGAAAAGTTATTTTCAACATACATAGAAAATACTTATTTGTTAAAGGTCAGTTAGGTTCCATAATAAATCACTAGGGAAGGGATAATGCTCCTCCTAACCATCGAACCACACTAGAGCTCCCCCCAAGCCAATTCCCCTTTAGAACAGTCTTCCTCGCATAGAAACCACATAGAAACTCCATTGGTCCTAACGAACTCAAGAATTCCTTGCTCAAAACTTTCACAGACTCACATAGGTATGTACATAAATTCTAGAAACTCCATTGGTCCTAACCAACTCAAGAATTCCTTGCTCAAAACTTTCACAGACTCACATAGGTATGTACATAAATTCCACTCACCATAACCAGCTCAAGGATTTCTCCATGGCAGCGTCATGCTTGAAACTCCATTGGTCCTAACCAACTCAAGAATTCCTTGCTCAAAACTTTCACAGACTCACACATGTATGTACATAAATTCCACTGGCCATAACCAGCTCAAGGATTTCTCCATGGCAGCGTCATGCCTTACCTTCAAAATGTCCTATCTGAGGTAATAAGTATGCCTCAAGAATTTTTCCACTCATACCCTTTTGTATTTCCTTTTTCCCAACTTAGATATTTATATCTAAGGAGAGGTGTAACTGTCCATTGATTGTCTGATAGGTGCATTTAGAATTTCCCTCCACAGGTATGTACATAAATTCCACTGGTCATAACCAGCTCAAGAATTTCTCCATGGCAGCGTCATGCCTTACCTCAAAAATGTCCTATATGAGGTAATAAGTATGCCTCAAGAATTTTTCCTTACCTCAAAAATGTCCTATCTGAGGTAATAAGTATGCCTCAAGAATTTTTCCACTCATACCCTTTTATATCTAGGGAGAGTATGCCTCAAGAATTTTTCCACTCATACCCTTTTATATCTAGGGAGAGGTGTAACTGTCCATACTCATACCCTTTTATATCTAGGGAGAGGTGTAACTGTCCATTAATTGTCTAGTAGGTGCATTTAGAATTTGCATTTAGAATTTCCCTCCAATTGTCTGATAGGTGAAATTTGCATTTAGAATTTCCCTCCTTCCTGTAATTATTTCTTGGCTGACTATTGAGATCGTTTAATCACCTTTTAACCGTTTAATCACCTTTTAATCTCACTGAACCATAATTATTTAATTGTCAACCAGGGTAAGTCTTTTTATTTCAGAGGTGTTTGAACTGTCTGTGCCGATACATAACATCCAGAGAAAGATATGAAATAAATGTTGTTGAACACAATTGCATAACATATAGCACTCATGTTGAAATTAAAAATATATTCTACAAGAATGAAATCCACGCATCACACTTCATGTTTTTCTCAAATAATAGGCAGGCCACACATTATTGATGAAAATGTATCAATTGATTGAATATTGATGTTCTAACCAATCCTGTGTAACATCATATAATGAATCTGAAAAAAGAACTACATTTGTGTCACAATTTATACAATGATAGTAATAAATCCACACTTAAAATAAAGGAAATAAATTAATCTACTTCTGTTGTGATCCCTTCTAAAGAGGAGGGCCCTTCCTCCCTAGAAGGGTGTAGGGATAGAACAAAGACTAGTTAAAAGCTCAACACGATATATGTGTAAACATCACAAGATGTGTTCTGTATTAAAAATGACTGAAAGCTACAATATAAACATTCCAATACTTTTCCTGTGTTGTCCCTTTTCCTGGAACTGAACCCTTTTTTATAAAGTTTTACAAGAAGTTTTACAAGAATCTCACGATTCTCATGTTGATCATTATTAAGAGTAAAATATAAATCATCATATACAGTTTCCAAATAAAAGACCTATCAAAATTACACATCGTATACCACTCTGATCCTTTAATTGCTAGAATCGTAGATAATTTCATGATTCTCAACAACTGTCTTTTAAGACAACAACCATGGTATTTGGTAGTTTTAGTGTGAAAACATCCATGTTGATCATTATTAAGAGTAAAATATAAATAATCATAAACAGTTTCCAAATAAAAGACCTATCAAAATTACACATCGTATACCACTCTGATCCTTTAATTGCTCGTAGATAATTTCATGATTCTCAGCAATTGTCTTTTAAGACAACAACCATGGTATTTGGTAGTTTCACTGTGACAACATCCTCATGGTGTAACAACAAAACTTCAGCAAAATATTCTAAGTGTAGAAACAAAAATTGTTCATCCCTTAGTCTTTAGTATATGGGAAACACCTTAAATTAAAAAAACCAAAAGACCTCTTCCATAATTATCTTGGTTAGTCATCTAAAAACAACATCACTTCATTCAATATTTAACAGAAAATGTATAAATAATATGTTGGAGAGAGGATTTATCTTATATCTAGGGAAATTGGTATTTATGACATAAATTTCATATGTTTAAAGAGAAAATGATCAAAAATAGGGAAAGAGGTGTCTAAAATATGCTCAAAAATTGTACCCAACATCTCCCCCAAACTAAAGCCGCTACATACCCTCATGAAGAATATTTAGGTACCGTTGTTGTATCACCAATGTAAATCTGTCAAATTATAACCACCAGGAGTATATTCGTCCACTGATCTGTAACCTTGAGTAGCAAAAAGCTGATGTAGCCATGATTCATCTTCATAATTGCACAATTGGTAATGTGGCTAATAGTTTTCAACTAGAAGCCAGATCAATGGATACTTAAGTTTAAGTGCTATCCAGAAAGCTCTCATTGATTTCATAGTTTGGGCATATTTTGGGACTCATGTAAAAACAACTACAAAATTAGGAAACCCAAAAGGATCACACTCCTGCAAACATGCACTACCAACCTATCTCCATTTTAGGCATCAATTCAATGCTCAGCTTTTTAGTTCTGTAGAGATGGGAAAAATCTGACAATCCTCCTTCTATAGAGGGTTGATTGTTCCACCATATTAGGAGTACTAAGCAACCTTCTAAACTCATGCCTCATTTCAGTGGCCATGCCTAGTTGTACTCTTGTCCACAAGACTACCTATTCCTCATTTGTGTCACATGACATCATGGCAAGATACCATTCCTCTTGATTTCTCATGAAGGAGATGAAAGCATGCAACTGCAAGTCCCCCATATAGGAGAAGGTGTGTACAATCATATTCAAGCTAGCATATTCACAAATCATGTAATGTATAAAAATCTCACACAACAAGCTCTGCTCATCAAAATCACATGTGCGCAAAACATTTAAGAATGTTTCGGTAGAATTACTGAGATAGGGTCTATTCTCATAAACAAATTTTAATTAAAAAAAGATAAAATCTCTCCCATATAAATATTAGATAATATGGGGAATTAACTTTCTATTTATTCATGTATTTTAATATTGACTGTATATTAATAGTCACACACAATCATATAATCAAAGAAACATATGCATAATTATTCCTACTAAAATTAATTATATGTTTCAGAGTTGTCACGGACAATTTCTTTGGGAGAGACCACACCTCTCATCCTTTGAGACTGGAAATTATGTCCAGTCTTCCCCCTTCCTTTCACTACTAGAGAAATTATCATAAAATCTCCTTTCTTAGTTAGTCTACTCACATTAAGACCTCCGCAGTCTAGCCTGATTTTGACGACCTTAACTAGGTGTTGGGCTTCCACTAGCTCCAGTATAGCTCGAGAATAACCTATAGGAAATGTCATGCCATCCTCTTCCTCCTTCCTCCTCTTCCCACTGAGATCCCCCATCTCTAGGGTGGGAGGAAAAAAGGAATTAATTGTCTATAACCGTTTGGTAGTTGAAACTGCATGGGTCGTTCCCAAGAAATTTCCAAAATGTTTTATTTTTCTTTTAATATTTAACAAACTATTATTTTTTTAAATATCTTTCATTGTTTAGTCATCCTTAATCCTTGAGTTACTAATTACTCAGTTCCGATGCAGTAAATGTAAATAGTTAAAACAATATATGCAAGGTTTGGGGTGTTACAATTGGCATAAAAAAAATGATGGAATATGATGTGTTAGACTTATATCAACCACATTTATTAATGTGATTGTGCTCCTTAACTAAGAGAAAGGAAATGAAAAGAATTTGTGCTTTTTCCCTGTAAGTTAAGAATACTTATTAAAAAAAAAGAGAGAATTGTGAAATAAGATTGACAGATATCTACTTTCACATGATATTTTCATTTTAAATATTTGTTTTGTTCCATAAAGTCTATCTTGACATATTAAATTTCTTGAAATATTGAATAGAGGTTTCATGGACATCTTAGTTTCTAATTTTTATTGTCTATTTTCAGTGGTCGTCTTCATAGGGAGGGGGTCAATAGCTAGTAAGAGAGAGGAGGTCAGTGCAAGCCAATTAGTGCCAGAAAGTCAACTAATAACTAGTTGTCCACATAGCTAGGAGGTGGTGTATTCGATATGAGAAGGTCGCCAATAAGGAGGGAGGTAGTCATCGATAAAAATTATCACTAGTAGGTGCCATTGCAAGCCAATAAGCCAATAGTCAATCAATCCTAGCTGGTAGCCAACCCAACTAGCCATTCCTAACAGGGTGCCCATTCTCGCTAGTTGATGCTTTCAATAACTCACGGCAAGAGTAGTGAATTCAGTCAATACTGTTACTTCATCCAAGAGTCCATCCAGCTTTGAATCACTTGTTGTGTATTCACTTCTACACATCACATTTCCAAAAGGAGACAATTTGGATCTTTATATGATATTGCCACCAGCATTGCTAAATACCACTAAGTTTCACCTTCCTTTCTAGCCAGCATTGGCCAAACATAAATGATACAAGTCAATCTTCGGTGGATTTTCAGTATACACTTTATTCACCTATCCAAGCACCATATAATGTAAAACCATATAATATTGAATGTAAACACTAATCAAACCTCTAACTCAACACCCTAATCTCACTAATAACAACTAAGATTATTACCTTGTTTATTAAATGTTACGATGCTCTGTTTCTTTTTTTTTATGAGTCGTCACTAAATTAGAGAATCTTAGACAATCTAAATAGAATCTTAGCTTGTTATTACTAGATTTTATCTTAGATTACTTGGTTGTTTCAAAGACTTCTATGCTTGTTTCAAAAGAATAAAAAAGGTTCAGGCTCAAAAAACAGTTTGTCTCGAACAGAGGAAGACGAATCCATTACTTAACTATTGTCTCATACTGCTTGAGGAATGGAAGTAACGGTACGGTAAGGTTGATACTTGTGTTCCTAAAATGTGTCCATCATCAAGGTAGAGGAGCCCTAATGGTGAGGTCTAAAAATAGCTATGAATTGAAGAGAAAGACTTCTAGTTAATAGGCAAAAGGCAAAATAGAAAGACTTCTAGTTAATGTATGCACTGAATTTCTTTTGCCCTGGGAGAGGAGTTGTGTCTTCTCTTTTTTCTATTTTATCTCTAGTAACTGACATGATATGAGTAATTACTTACCTTAGTAGGCCATGGAATTTCATAGGGACGGAAGTGGCAAGGCTTAGAAACAGATTGCCCAGAACATTGACTGATGGTTCAATCCTATCAATGGTTAGGGCGTTGATATCAGTACTGGGGTTAAGTCAGCCTAGCTCAGCAGGAGTAAGGGTTGGGGTAAAAACGCTAAGTTGATGGAAAGATAGTTGGGATTATCTGAGAACGAATGTATTGAATAAACAATTGATCCCACTTGACCTTTTCTTTATGATGAGATTTATCCATCACCATCATGAAGACCCAGGTTCATGTAAGAAAGGAAAGAGACATCGATGTTGTATTTATTACAATGCATGCTAGAGATAGCCGAATGGGACACAGAGCCCTACCCTTCCAGAGAAGAACACTTCCTTGCCATAATACTTACCAAGCCCTACCCCTCTAGCCTAGGCACCTACCCTGCCAGCCGAAAGGTTAGTGTTGAAGGTATCCAACAAACACTTAAGCTAACTACCTTATCCCACTTTTCTTATTTACAATTTACACACACTGATCATGAATACTCTCACGAAAGATAACATATATTTTTCTTTATTATGATGCATCGAAAGCTATGTCATACAATCCATCGAACCTGCCTAGCCTCCCCATACGAACTCAATTTTTAGAACTAAACACTAATGTTGACCCACTCACTAGTCAAATCAACCAGCAAACCATGTTGTTATACCCCTAAACCTACCAACCTCACCTACCAACCTCATTTATGGGACAACAAACAATAATTTGTAGAAGTATCACCCATTGGTATAGGTCTCACCCCACAGATATTGTATTGATCCATTAAACTTGAGCTAGCAATCAACCTATTGAATCTCATATTGCCTGTAAACGAACTATAGACCATTTCTTATGCATGGAAGCTAGAGTAACCATCTAATTGGGTTGATTCAAGGAGATCCAAAATGGGGTAACCAATCGAGGGAAGCCTATTGTCTTCCTTTCAGGAATAGAGCAACAATGAGCAGCCCCAAGTCTAGTTGAAGTAGTTGATTAAGCAGGTGAGCTTGTTGATTAACTAGATATAGTTATAGGAGCACCGATGAGTGAGAAGATGAGCGCTGCATAACTAACCCTCCTATTAATTTTAACGCTCTCCTCCATAAATTTGGGTTTATAGAGAGGATAATTAGATTGGTCCTCCTCCACATAGTATGGGCTCACTTACACTCCTAATCTCCTAAAAGATCCTCCCTCTCCTAAGAGCTCCCCCCTCTCATCTTTTGGGTGAGCCACCCTTAATTATTATTACATTGGATTATCATATCACCCCTACCATAAGGTTACCTTCCCTTCCTTCATAGAGCCCTTTGTCCTTCCCCGATGCGATGCGGGAAAGTGGTTAAAACCCTCTCTTTGTTGGCCCCTTCCCTTCCATAGAGCCCTCTAATCCTCACCCATATGATGCCTTTTCCAAACCCTTCACTTTTTTCATGTACCTCTCCTGACACCCCGTTGATGTATATCTATCTGTGATTATAATTTAAATAAAATAAAAATTTCTAATTTTTATAATCAATTTTTTATTATTATTTTAAAGTGATGAAATCTAATACAATTAATGATTAATAAATAATAAAGAATTAACATTTAATTTATATTTATTGTTAAACAATTATATTATTTAATTCAATTTATTCAATATTTAGTAGGAAAATATTTGACCATTTTCATATTTATAAATTTTAAATTATTCCATTTTTTATATCTAAAATAATAAATATTCTCTATTTAATACTACTCTTTAAAGTGTTAAAATAATATATGAAAATTAATTATCTATTTATAATTTATTTAATATATAATCATAAATATGTTGATGAAGTATTGAGGGGTTTTCGCAGTACATTATATTAGATATCCTTTTTGTGGCATTCAATTGTGTTAAGTAAGTCATTCATCTATGCCCACTTTCATGAGAGTTAGTCATAACTAACTAATTTCTCATGATTTTTGAATAGTCCACTTCGCACTCATTGCATCGAGTGATTCTCACAAGGAAGGTTCTTCACCCTTGTGAGCATCACCTGATGCAATTAGTGCAAAGTGGACTATTAAAAAATAATGAGAAATTAGTTAGTTACGACTACCTCTCATGAAAATGGTCATAGATGAATGGCTTACTTAACACACTTGAATCCCAAAAAAATCCTATCTAATATAATGCATTGTGAAAACCCATAAATACTTCAATTCAAAAAAGAATGAAGGGAATTCTACTTCAATGATTTATGTGGCACAATACTTGCTAATGTTTTGGAAATGGGGTAGCAAGCTAAGTGAGTTTAATTGTGGGGAAAACTCCATAGTTAAGTATTGTTAGGTCCCTATAATACTAGTGAGTACCCCATTACTATTGTAGTTGTATCCCTTATTAATATTGTTGTGCCCCTATTGTCCCCATATTGTTATTAATGTGCCCCATAAAATCCCTCTATTATTGTTTTTGTGCTTTTATATTATTATTGTTAGGTCCATTGGGTTATATTGTGACTCCTTATACTCCTATATATAGAAAGGAGGTTTTGTCATTTGAATCATCAAAGAATCATTCATTTGTGTAATTTAAAGGAGGTTTCCCCCTCGAAGAGGCTGAATTCTAAGGCGTTGTTCTATCTTTTCTATCTTTTTGTGAACTGCTTTCATAACATTTGGTATCAGAGCTTTGGATTCTAGGGTTTCGCTTCTCCAAATAGGTCATCGTCGAATTTTCGCTATAATTTTTTTTTCTACGACGTTTTAGAAGTGAAAGAAAAAACTCATTTGAGATGAAATTGCATTGAACCCCAATTCTGAATTTCAGAGCTTTTTGTGCTATATTTCCGGAGATATGATCTGAGGAAGTTGGTCTTTTTGCACACTCCTGAATTACATTCCAAACATGTGACTTGGGGAAAATCGACATAACTTTCTCTCTGAGCATCAAATTTAAATTTTGTAAGAAGGTACAGAAAGAGGACGAACTCTAGTTTCTTGTATATAGTTTTTAGAGCAAAAGGTCAAAACAGGGACACGTGGCACGTCGTACAAGTTTACTCTACTGAACTAGTCTATAATCAGGTCACTGCGGGAGATTTGGCATAACTCTTCCTTGCAGAATCCAATTTGGATTAGACTAGTGGCATTGGAAAATGGACATAGAGGGCTATTGTAGGTTGCAATTTTAGAACTTGATGATCAAAAATTACAGAGGTACATCAGAGGCAATATCGAGCTCCTACAAAATGAAAAAATGTGTGTAGATTTTTTTAAATTTTTGTTTAAGCTTGGTTTGAAAAATTATTTTAAAGGAATTCAAAGGGCATAGTAGAGAATTATTATCGGTAACTAATGCCCCAAGGAAAGAAAATGCAAACACCTAGCAAGCAACCTGAAAGCTCTAGCATGACTCATCAAGAAGAGGAAGAAGTGCTACATGATATATCAAAATTACAAGACTAAGTGCAACAAATGTCACTCTCACAAAAGCTAATAGAAGCTAAGATAAATAGTGTGGGATCTAAGATAAAGGGTGTGGAAGCTAAAATGAATGGTGTGGAAGCTAATATGGATGATTTGAAGATATATTTAAAGACAAATTTGAAGACAAGCATGGCAGATTTGAAGATAAATTTGACAAATTTTCTACAAGAAATACTTACTAATGGTGAAAGGGTAGTAAAGGAAACTCATGATGCGAACAAAAGAAATGTTAATCATGATTTCATAGACTCTAATGTTGGATCGAAGACCCACCATATTTTGAAAATCAATATGAGGAAGTTTGATGGCAAGGGTCCCGCAACATGCATATTACAGATGGAGCAATTTTTTGATCTCAATAATGTGAAAAACACACAAAAGGTATGTATTGCAACTTCATTTTTGGAATGGGTTTGCTCTCATAAACAAATTATCACTTGGGAAATTTTTGTGGAAGAATTGACAGCACATTATGAGGATACAAAAGGCAACACTTTTTTTAGCCAATTGATAAGTCTGAAACAAAAGGGTTTAATAATGGAACACATTCAGGAGTTCCAAAAATTGAACATGAGGGTAAAAATTATTCCAGAGGAGCATAGGATTGATGTGTTCATAGGGACTTTAAAGAATAATATCCAACACGATGTTCACCTTTTGGAACTTGATTCATTAGAGAAGGCATTCAGGTTAGTAAGAAAAATGGAAAGAAACATTATGGCAACCAGGAAGCATACCACTCACAACTATAAAGATGCAAGTGTTGTTTCCCCTAATCTTCCACAACCTATAAGGTTGACACCACAACAATTGGAAGGAAAAAGAGAAAAAGGGCTTTGTTACAGTTGCGATAGCAAATATATTAAAGGTCATAAGTGTGCTGAAAATAAATTATTCTACATAGAATATGAAGAGGAAGAAGAAAAAGAGAAAGAAAGGTAAAAAATAAGAGGATATACTCTAGGAACAAAGCCTAGATAAAGAAGAAATAAATCCGACCATATCTTTTAATGCATTCGCTGGAATTACCACTCCTCAAACCATCAAGATAGAAGGACAAATCAAGAAGAAAAAGGTAATAGTGTTGATTGATTCAGGAAGTACCCACAATTTTATTCATTGTAAAGTACTAAAAGAATTGAATTGATTCTGATATCTAGCACCAGAGTGTCAAGTGATGGTTGCAAATGGAGGAACAATAAATTTCTCTGGAAAGTGCCATAATATCAAGCTATCCATGGGAGAATATGTATTGACTAGCCCAATTCTTTCCATTCGAATGGAAGGTGCTGATGTTGTAGTAGGAGTCCAATGGCTACAATTTGTGTACAATAGCTTTTAATTTTCAAGAGCGTTTCTTGAAATTTTTCTGTGGAAGGAAAGGAAGTTGAATTAAGGGGTATTGTAGGGAAACTGAGAAAGATAATCAGCTCTAACGGTATGACAAACCTTGTAAAAAAGGAACAAAGTGGTGTAATTGCACAATTATGTTCGCTAGATGTTTCCACATCGAAATCATCTATTTCTCAAAATCTCTGAAAAGTCTAGGACAATCATTCTATTATGAAACCAACTTCAAGAAATATAGAAAATATAGATCAACACCTTAGAATTCAGCCTCTTCGAGGGGACAACCTACTTTACATTACATAAATGAACAATTCTTCGATGATTCAAATGACAAAACCTCCTTTCTATATATAGGACTCTAAGGAGTCACAATATAACCCAGTCGAGCTAAAAATAATAATATAAAGCCACAACAATAACAATAGAGGGATTCTATGGGGCACAGTAATAACAATATGGGGACAATAGGGGCACAACAATATTAATAAGGGGTATAACTACAATAAAATGGGGTAATCACTAGTATTATAGGGACCCAACATGCCCCTCTCCTTCAAAAAAGTGTTGTCCTCAATGCTTGAGTAGTTCTGCATACTTCTGTATAAAATTCTCATCCTCCCATGTGGAATCTTTAGCAGATAAGTTCTTCCACTTGATAAGATACTCAGAAATTGATCGATTTGGTAGCTGTCGAGTTCTTGTTTCTGTGACTGCTTCTGGTTCCAATATAATTTTTCCTTCCTCGTCAAGTTCTGGCAATATTGTTTGAACTGGGAGCTTGTCGCCTATAACCTTCTTTAAACATGAAACATGGAAAACTGGCTGCAATCGAGAAGCTGCATGAAGCTCCAATTTGTATGCCATAGTACCAATCTTTTGCAACACCTTGTACGGACCATAATAATTTGGTGATAATTTATTATCCTTCTTAGCTTGCTTGAAGGACATTTACTTATATGGTTGTAGCCGTAGGAATACCCAATCACCTAAATCAAAACTTCTTTCGCTGCGATGTTGATCTGCTTGTTGTTTCATTCTATTCTATGCCAACCTGAGGTTATCCTTTGAGAGTTGGAGGAATTGTTGTTGATGTTCGATGCGATGTTCCACTGCTTGAACCTTAGAATTTTCTCTTAAATATGATGTGAGGGATGCTGGCTGATACCCATAAAGTGCCATAAATGGGGTCATTTTTGTTGTTGTATGGAAGGAAGTGTTATACCACCATTCCGCTAGAGGCAATCATTTGACCCACTATGTTTGTTTATCAGATGCAAAGCAACGAAGATATCCTTCCAAACATTTGTTTACTATCTCAGTTTTCCCATCAGATTGAGGATGATAAGATGAGCTATGAGCCAACTGAGTACCAAGACAAGAAAATAATTCTGTCCAAAAATTTCCAGTGAAAATGGGATCTCTGGCACTTACAATAATCTTTGGGTTTCCATGTAGCTTTTGAATTGTTTCCATAAATGCAGTAGAAACTGTACTTGCTTTAAATGGATGTGATAATGCACAAAAGTGTGCATACTTGGTAAGTCTTTCAACTACCACCATGATGACACTCTTTCCCTCAGACTTGGGTAACCTATGATAAAATCCATTGAAACCTCCTCCCAACGTTGGCTTGGAATGGATAAAGGTTGTAATAGACCCAGTGTCTTAATTGTTTCAACTTTATTTTTCTGGCAAACCAAACATTCCGCCACCAACTTTTGAATATCTGATTTAAGGCCCTCCCAAAAAAATTCCTTCTTAACCCTGTGGTAAGTTTTTAAAAATCCTGAGTGCCCTCCTAAGGGAGAAGTGTGCAATTCCATAAGAATCTTTTGTTTCAGCTGGAAATTCTTACAGAGGTATAAGCGATCTTTGTACCATAACGAATCATTTTTCCAACTAAATGTATCAGACGTACTGGAATCTTGTTGTAACTTTCGAATAAGTGCCCCTACTTCTTTGTCATTCTTACATTCCTCCCTTGCTTCGTTTATCCAATCTGGTTGGATAATAGAAATGGTGCACAACAATGCTTCCACATCCTCATCCTTTCTTGAGAGTGCATCTGCCACCACATTTTTCTTCCCTTTTTTGTAGATGATTTCAAAGTCATAACCCAACATCTTTGTGACCCACTTTTGTGCTCTTCAGAGGATAATCTTTGTTCTAAAAAGTATTTAAGGCTATCATGATCCGTTTTTACCTTGAAGTGTCTTCCCATTAGGTAGGGTCGCCATTTCCTAAGTGCATGGAGTATTGCCAACATTTCCTTCTCATAAATAGCTTTGTGTAAAAACTTTCCCTTGATTGGACAAATTTCAAATGCAATGGGTCTTTCATCTTGCATTAGAACAGCACCAATTCCATTTCCTGAAGCATCACATTCCACAATAAAGGTTTTTGTGAAGTCTGGTGTAGCTAATACTAGTGCTTGGCACATTGCCTCTTTAAGATGTTCGAAGCCCTTTGTTGCTTCCGGAGTCCATGAAAATGCATCTTTCTTCAATAATGTTGTTAGAGGTGTTGCTATTCTTCCATAATTCTTAACAAACTTGCGATAATACCCTTTCAACCCGAGAAATCCTTGTAGATGCTTTATGGATGTGGGGATTTTCCATTCCTTAATGGCTTTAATTTTTCTAGTGTCTACCTTAACTCCTTCATGAGATATAATATGACCTAGATATTCCACCTCTTGGACTCCAAAGAAAAATTTGGATCTTTTTGTATATAATTGTTTCTCCTGCAATAGCTGTAGCACCCCGTCTACATGTTCAACATGATCCTTACAAGACTTGTTGTAGATTAGTATATCATCAAAATATACTAACACAAATTTTCTAAGGAATGGTTTGAAAATTGAATTCATCAAACCTTGAAATGTTGAAGGTGCATTGGTAAGGCCAAAAGGCATGACAAAAATTCATAATGACCCTCATGAGTTCTAAATGTTGTTTTTGGAACGTCTTCAGTCTTCATTCTGATTTGATGATATCCTGAATGAAGATCCAACTTGGTGAAGTAAATTGATGCATGCAATTCATCCAGTAATTCACCAATGACAGGAATGGGAAACTTATCTTTAATAGTGATATTGTTGAGCATCCTATAATCCAGACACATGCGCGATGATCCATCCTTCTTGTGCACCAATACTACTGGAGCAAAGAAAGAACTTTGACTCGGTTGAATTATACTAGCCTCTAGCATTTTTGCAACCATACGTTCAATTTCACTCTTTTGGACATAGGGATATCTGTACGGCTTGATGTTTGGAGGAACACTTCCTGGAATTAGATGAATAGCATGATCATGATTACGCATAGGTGGGAGACCTTTGGGAGTCTCAAATACCTTGGAATGATTGTACAGGACTTTTTGGAGATCTAGAGAAATAGATGATTCCGATGTGGAAACATCTAGTGAACATAATTGTGTAATTACACCTCCTTGTTCCTTTTTTAGAAGCTTTGTCATACCATTAGAGATGATTACCTTTCCTGGTTTCCCTACAATACCCCTTAATTCAACTTTCTTTCCTTCCACAGAAAATTTGATGAAAATTTCTTGAAAACTAAAAGCTATTATACCCAGGGATTGTAGCCATTGGACTCCTAGTACAACATCAACACCTCCAATTGGAATGGAAAGCATTGGGCTAGTCAATACATATTCTCCCATGGATATCTTGATATTATCGCACTTTCTGGAGCAATTTATTGTTCCTCCATTTGCAATCCTCACTTGACACTCTGGTGCTGGATATAGGAAGCAATTCAATTCTTTTGCTACCTTACAATGAATAAAATTGTGGGTACTTCCTGAATCAATCAACACTATTACCCTTTTCTTCTTGATTTGTCCTTCTATCTTGATGGTTGGAGGAGTGGTAATTCCCGCCAATGCATTAGAAGATATTATCAGATTCATTTGCTCTTCATCTAGGCTTTGTTCGTGAAGTATATCCTCTTCTTTTGACCTTTCTTGCTCCTTTTCTTCTTCCTCTTCACAATCTATGTAGAATAATTTCTTCTCAGCACACTTATGACCTTTAGTGTATTTGCTATCACAACTGTAACAAAGCCCTTTTTCTCTTTTTTCTTCCAATTCTTGTGGTGTCAACCTTATAGGTTGTGGAAGACTAGGGTCAACAACACTTCCGTCTTTATAGTTGTGAGTGGTATGCTTCCTGGTTGCCATAATTTTTCTTTCCATTTTTCTTGCTAACCTGAATGCCTTCTCTAATGAATCAGGTTCCCAAAGGCGAACATCATGTTGGATATTATCCTTTAAAATACCTATGAACACATCAATCCTATGCTCCTCTAGAATATTTTTTACCCTTATGTTCAATTTTTGGAACTCCTCAATGTGCTGCATTATTGAACCCTTTTGTTTGAGACTTATCAATTGGCTAAAAAAAGTGTTGCTTTTTGTATCCTCATAATGTGCTACCAATTCTTCAGTAAAAATTGCCCAAGAGATAAATTTTTTACGAGAGCAAAGCCATTGATACCATACAAACTGATTTGGTTCCAAATATAAAGTTGCCATACGTACCTTTTGTGTGTTTTGCACATTATTGAGATCGAAGAATTGCTCCATCTGTAATATCCCTGTGGCAGGATCCTTGCCATCAAACTTCCTCATATCGATTTTTGGAATATGGTGAGTCTTCGATCCCACATTAGAGTCTATGATATCATGATTAAAATTTCTTTTTTTCGCATCATGAGTTTCCTTTACTACCTTTACACCATTAGTAAGTATTTCTTGTAGAAAATTTGTCAAATCTGTCTTCAAATCTGCCATGCCTATCTTCAAATTTGTGTTCAAATCTATCTTCAAATTGTCCATCTTAGCTCCTGTGCCATTCATCTTAGCTTCCACACCATTTATCTTAGCTTTTGTTAACTTTTGTGAGAGTGACATTTGTTGCACTTGTTCTTGTAATTTTGATATATCATGTAGCATTTCTTCCTCTTCTTCATGAGTCATGCTAGAGCTTTCAGGTTCCTTACTAGGTGTTTACATTTTATTTCCTTGGGGCATTAGTTACCGATAATAATGCTCTACTAGCCCTTTGAATTCCTTCAAAATAAACTTTCAAACCAATCTTAATAAAAAATTTAAAAGAATCTACACACCTTTTTTTCACTTTGTAGGAGCTCGATATTGTCTCTGATGTATGTCTGTACTTTTAGAACATCCAATTCTGAAATTGCGACCTATTGTAGCCCTCTATGTCCTCTTTCCAATGCCACCAGTCTGATCCAAATTGGATTCTCCAAGGAAGATTTATGTGAAATCTCCCACAGTGACCTGATTATAGACTAGTTTAGTAGAGTGAACTTGTACGACGTGCCACGAGTCAGTGTTTCGACCTTTAGCTCTGAAACATATATAGAAGAAACTTCAGTCTGTCCTCTTTCTACACCTTCTTACAGAATTGAAATCCAATGCTCAGAGAAAAAGTTATGATGATTTTCCCCAAGTCACCTATTTGGAATGTAATTCAAGTGTCTGCAAAATGACCAAATTCCTCAGATCATATCTCCGCAAATATAGTGGAAAAAGCTCTGAAATTCAGACCAAAGATTTAGCGTGATGTCTTCTCAAATGGTTTTATTTTTCAACTTATGAAACATCACAGAAAATAATTCATAGCAAAAATTCCACGATGACATGTTTGGAGCAACAAAACCCCAGAATCCAAAGCTCTGATACCAAATGTTTTGAAACCAACTTCAAGAAAGATAGAAGAGATAGATCAATGCCTTAGAATTCAGCCTCTTCAAGGGGGCAACCTCCTTTACATTACATAAAGGAAAAAAAATTCGATGATTCAAATGAAAAAACCTCCTTTCTATATATAGGAGTCTAAGGAGTCACAATATAACCCAGCCGACCTAACAATAAGAATGTAAAGCCACAAAAATAATGATAGAGGGATTCTATGGGGCACAGTAATAACAATATGGGGACAATAGGCGCACAACAATATTAATAAGGGGTATAACTATAATAGTAATGGGGTAATCACTAGTATTATAGGGACCCAACACATTCCAAGGTACTTGAGACTCCCAAAGGCCTCCCACCTATTCATGGTCATGATCATGCTATTCATCTGATTCCAAGAAGTGTTCCTACAAACATTAGGCCATACAGATATCCCTATGCCAAAAAGAGTGAAACTAAACATATGGTTGTGGAAATACTAGAGGCTCGTATAATTCAACCTAATCAAAGTTCTTTCTCTGCTCCTGTAGTATTGGTGCACAAGAAGGATGGATCATGGCGCATGTGTTTAGATTATAGGGAGCTCAACAAGCTCACTATTAAAGGTAAGTTTCCCATTCCTATCATTGATGAATTACTGGATGAATTGCATGGATCAATTTACTTCACCAAGTTGGATCTTCATTTAGGATAACATCAAATCAGAATGAAGACTGAAGACATTCCGAAAACAACATTTAGAACTCGTGAGGGTCATTATGAATTTTTTGTCATGCCTTTTGGCCTTGCCAATGCACCTTCTACATTTCAAGGTTTAATGAATTCCATTTTCAAACCTTTCCTTAGAAAATTTGTGTTAGTACTTTTTGATGATATACTAATCTACAACAAGTCTTGGAAGGATCATGTTGAACATGTTGACAGGGTGCTACAGCTATTGGAGGAGAAACATTTATATGCAAAAATATCCAAATGTTTCTTTGGAGTACAAGAGGTGAAATATCTGGGTCATATTATATCTCATGAAGGAGTTAAGGTAGACCCTAGCAAAATTAAAGCCATTAAAGAATGTCCCCACATCCATAAAGCATCTGCGAGGATTTCTCAGGTTGATAAGATATTATCGCAAGTTTGTTAAGATTTATGGGAGAATAGAAGCACCTATAACAACATTATTGAAGAAAGATGCATTTTCATGGACTCGAGAAGCAACAAAGACCATCGAACATATTAAAGAGGCAATGCGTTAAGCACCGGTCTTAGCTACACTGGACTTCACAAAAACCTTTATTGTGGAATGTGATGCTTTAAGAAATGGAATTGGTGTTGTTTTAAAGCAAGATGAAAGACCAATCACTTTTAAAAGTCGTCCAATCAAGGGAAAGTTTCTACACAAAGCTATTTATGAGAAGGAAACATTGCCAATACTACATGCACTTAAGAAATGGTGACCCTACCGAATGGGAAGACACTTCAAGGTAAAAACGAATCATGATAGCCTTAAATACTTTTTAGAACAAATATTATCCTCTGAAGAGCAACAAAAGTGGTTCACAAAGATGTTGGGTTATGAGTTTGAAATCATCTACAAAAAAGGGAAGGAAAATGTTGTGGTAGATGCACTCTCAAGAAAGGATGAGGATGTGGAAGCATTGTTGTGCGCCATTTCTATTATCCAACCAAATTGGATAAACGAAGCTAGGGAGGAATGGAAGAATGATGAAGAAGTGTGGGCACTTATTCGAAAGTTACAACAAGATTCCAGTACATCTGATATATTTAGCTGGGAAAATGATTCGTTGTGGTACAAAGATCGCTTATACCTCTGTAAGAATTCCCAACTCAAACAAAACATTCTTATGGAATTGAACACCTCTCCCTTAGGAGGGCACTTAGGATTTTTAAAAAATTACCACAGTGTTAAGAAGGAGCTTTTTTGGGATGACCTTAAATTAGATATTCAAAAGTTTGTGGCGGAATGTTTGGTTTTCCAACAAAATAAAGTTGAAACAATTAAGACCCCGGGTCTATTACAACCTTTATCCATTCCAAGCCAACATTGGGAGGCAGTTTCAAAGGATTTTATCACAGGTTTCCCAAGTATGAGGGAAAAAGTGTCATCATGGTGGTAGTTCACAGGCTTACCAAGTATGAACACTTTTGTGCATTATCACATTCATTTAAAGCTAGTACAGTTTCTACTACATTTATGGAAACAATTCAAAAGATACATGGGAACCCAAAGATTATTGTAACTGACAGAGATCCCATTTTCACTGGAAATTTTTGGACATAATTATTTTCTTGTCTCGGTACTCAGTTCGCTCATAGCTCGTCTTATCATCCTCAATCTTATGGGCAAACTGAGATAGTAAACAAATGTTTGGAAGGATATCTTTGTTGCTTTATATCTGATAAACAGACACAATGGGTCAAATGGTTGCCTCTGGATGAATCGTGGTATAACACTTCCTTCTATACAGCAACAAAAATGACCCCATTTATGGCACTTTATGGGTATCAGCCACCATCCATCACATCATGTTTAAGAGAAAATTCTAAGGTTCAAGCAGTGGAACATCACATCGAGCATCAACAACAAGTCATCCAACTCTTAAAGGATAACCTCGTGTTGGTGCATAATAGAATGAAACAACAGGCATATCAACATCACAGTGAAAGAAGTTTTGATGTAGGTGATTGGGTATTCTTGTGGATAGAACCATATAAACAAATGTCCCTCAAGCAAGCTAAGAATGATAATAAATTATCACCAAAGTATTATGGTCCGTACAAGGTGTTGCAAAAGATTGGTACTATGGCATACAAATTGGAGCTTCCTACAGTTGCTTGAGTTCACCCATTTTTCCATGTTTCATGTTTAAAGAAGGTTATAGGCAACAAGCTCCCAATTCAAACAATATTTCCAGAACTTGATGAGGAAGGAAAAATTATATTGGAAATGGAAGCAGTCACAGAAACAAGAACTCGACATCTACAGAATCGATCAATTTCAGGGTATCTCATCAAGTGGAAGAACTTATCCACTGAAGATTCCACATGGGAGGATGAGAATTTAATACAGAAGCATCCAGAACTACTCAAGCGTTGAGGAGAACACCTTTTTGAAGGAAAGGGGCATGTTACGTCCATATAATACTAGTGATTACCCCATTACTATTGTAGTTGTATCCCTTATTAATATTGTTGTGCCTCTATTATCCCCATATTATGATTACTATGCCCCATTGAATCCCTCTATTGTCATTTTTATGCCTTTATATTATTATTGTTAGGTCATCTGGTTTATATTGTGACTCCTTAGACTCCTATATATAGAAAGGAGGTTTTGTCACTTGAATCATCAAAGAACCATTCATTTCTGTAATGTAAAGGTGGTTTCCCCCTCGAAGAGGATGAATTCTAAGGCATTGATCTATATTTTCTATCTTTTTGTTAGCTAGTTTCATAAAAATTACACTTGAGCCAAAGGCGATCTAGGATGGGAGGTGGGCTGACCTCTTGGCATGTCCTAGTTACTAGGTGCAAGCTTGGGCACAAACATCTCAATGCTTGTATGTAACACCTACACTCAACTTCCTTTAAACTTGGATATTGTTAGAAGGATAAACATTTGATAACATCACAATGCATGTGGATTAAACATTATAGTTCATTGTATCACTAGTAGGGATTTGCAACTAGATGGAGAAAGTAACAACCATTATAGTTAACCACCCAAGAGAGTCCCAGTTTCCATTATTATACATAATATTATAGATGCTTTATATTTTTAATCATTTAATATATTTTTTAATGTTTTAAAATGTTATATATTTTATTTTTTATGTTTTTCTTAAATCCTTTAAATTATTTTCCTATAATATTTTTAACCCTTAAACTTTTATTTTTAATATATTTTTTAACTCTTTAAAATTTTATTTTTTTGATATATTTTTTAAACATTTTAAAAATTGTTATAAATCTTAGATTTGGATTTTTAAATTTCTATAGGTTATGTCTTGTAACATCAAACATTAACTATCACACATATATATAAAAATATCTTTTATATTTATGAGTAGGCATTAAAGCAATTCTTATTGTCATGCCGCAGAGGTGGATGATGATTTCTATGGCATATTTTTTTATTTAATTCTATTTTAAATTCCCATAGTTGGCTTATCTATCTCTTCCATACCGTAAAGGGTCACATGGCCTCCCTCGAGGCATCTGATACATCACCCAACTTTGGATTAAATTCCGTCTATACGCTCTGCCACATGACTTGCTCCTCGACCGCTCCACTACATGCATTCGTCCATCGTTTCAATTTGGCCGTGACATTTGGTATAGTTTTCATCCATTGATTGGGTTTGGGTGATCTAACAGTGAGAAGGGTGTAGGGATTTTCCAGCTACCCAACTCATCGTCTCCAGCCAAAGACGAGGTCATTTGTTACCTGGAGGTGAGACTATCGGCCGCTCTGCAATGACTTCAGCTCCCAGTTTCCCAACTATGTTGGGTCCCTATAATACTAGTGATTACCCCATTACTATTTTAGTTATACCCCTTATTAATATCGTTGTGCCGCTATTGTTCCCATTTTGTTATTACTGTGCCCCATAGAATTCCTCTATTGTTATTTTTGTGGCTTTATATTATTATTGTTAGGTCGACTGGGTTATATTGTGACTCCTTAGACTCCTATATAGAAAGGAGGTTTTGTCATTTGAATCATCCAAGAATTGTTCATTTATGTAATGTAAAAGAGGTTTCCCCCTCGAAGAGGCTGAATTCCAAGGCATTGATCTATCTTTTCTCTATTTTTCTTGAGCTGGTTACATAACATTTGGTATCAGAGCTTTGGATTCTAGGGTTTCGCTGCTCCAAACAGGTCATCTTTACATTTTCGCTATAACTTTTTTTCTGCGACATTTCAGACATTGAAACAATAACGCATTTGAGAAGCCATCGCGCTAAATCTTGGGTCTGAATTTCAAAGATTTTTGCACTACATTTGTGGAGATATGGTCTGAGCAAGATGGGCTTTTGTGGACTCCTGAATTACATTCCAAACAGGTGACCTGGGGAAAATCATCATAACTATTTCTCTGAGCATTGGATTGAAATTTCATAAGAAGGTCCAGAAAAAGGACAGACTGTAGTTTCTTCTATATAGTTTTCATAGCTAAAGGTCGAAACAGTGACTTGTGGCACGTCGTACAAGTTCTCTCTACTGAACTAGCCTATAATCAGGTCACTGTGGGAGATTTCGCTTAACTCTTCCTTGCAGAATCCAATTTGGATCAGACTAGTGGCATTGGAAAGAGGACACAGATGGCTACCATAGATCGTAATTTCAGAACTAGATGATCCAAAATTATAGATATACATCAGATTCAATATCAGGCTCCTACAAAGTGAAAAAAGGTGTGTAGGTTTTTTAAAATTTTTCCATAAGATTGGTTTGAAAAATTAGTTTGAAGAAATTCAGAGGGCATAGTAAGGGATTATTATTGGTAATTTAAGCCCTGAGGAAAGAAAATTCAAACACCTAGTAGGCAACCTGAAAGCTCTAGCATGACCCATGCAGAAGAGGAAGAAATGCAACATGATATATCAAAATTACGAGACCAAGTGCAACAATTGTCACTTGCACAAAAAGGAACATAATCTAAGATGGATGGTTTAAAGAAAGATGTAGAAGCGAATATGGATGGTTTAAAGAAAGGCGTAGAAGCTAATATGGACGATTTGAAGATAGATTTGAAGACAAACATGGATGAATTGAAGATAAATATGAATAAGTTGCTACAAGAAATGGTCACTAATGGTGAAAGGGTAGTAAAGGACACTCATGATGGCAACAAAAGAAATTTTAATCATGATTCCATAGACTCTAATGTTGGATCGAAGACCCACCGTATTCCAAAAATCGATATGAAGAAGTTTGATGGTAAGGATCCTGCAACATGGATATTGCAGATGGAACAATTTTTCGATCTCAATAATGTGCAAAACACACAAAAGGTACGTATTGCAACTTTATATTTGGAACCAAATCAGTTTGTATGGTATCAATGCCTTTTCTCTCATAAACAATTTATCAATTGGGCAATTTTTACGGAAGAATTGATAGCACATTATGAGGATACAAAAAGCAACACTTTTTTTAGTCAATTGATAAGTCTCAAACAAAAGGGTTCAATAATGGAGCACATTGAGGAGTTCGAAAAATTGAACATAAGGGTAAAATATATTCCAGAGGAGCATAGGATTGATGTGTTCATAGGGTCTTTAAAGGATAATATACAACATGATGTTCGCCTTGGGAACCTGATTCATTAGAGAAGGCATTCAGGTTAGCAAGAAAAATGGAAAGCAAAATTATGGCAACCAGGAAGCATACCACTCACAAC